>ML256038.1:26680-109848 GCA_005239495.1 Nicotiana undulata | reverse complement strand
CTGACTACCTGTCCTGTACATAAATGTGGCTCTCGGAGCAAAGTTAACAAATGTGCGACTGCATGTGGCTAAGCTAGCACATGCCCATATATGACTCATATGCGGTCGCATTCCACATATGCGGTTCGCATATGAGTCGCACTCTTGAGCTGTAAATAACTTTATTCTTGACGGCCATATGCGACGCATATGCGATCGCATTCGAGATATGCGAGTCGCATATGTGCCGCAAACCTGAGCAGTGGGTTTCCCAACTTTAATGTTGCATGTGCAATCGTTGGGCCATATATGCGATTCGCATACCACTTATGCGATCGCATATGTCATCGCATCCTGTGCCAGGTAAGTTCTCTCTAACCCGCCTTTCACTCTCTTTTAAAACACAAAACAAAATAAAAAAAATAAAAAAATAAAAAAAGGGGAAGAGAGAACGAGAAGAAACAAAGAAAAAGAAAAAGAGGAAGAGATCAGCAGGATTCAAACAAACCTCCAACCCGATCCCAACCTAGAACTCATCAGCGGTAAGTTCTCCTTGTTCCCCCTATCATTCCAGTCTTGTTCTCTATTACGGAAAAATTTGACATAGGTGTCAAATGGGTTATGTGTTGGAGGTGTAGAACAAAATTTTCCTTGAAATTGTAATGGGGGAGGGGTCTTGGGTAATGTTTCAAGAGGAACCACCATAGCTGAGAGCTTGGCTTCGTATGTGTCCGATATGCGATCATTTTTTTTGCATATGCGGTCCGCATTAGGGTCGTGTCTGCTACCCTAGACTGCCGGAGGACGATGAAGTTTGCGACGTAAATGCGATCGCATATCCCACATGCGGCCCGCATTTGCGTCACATCTTTAGGCAGTGTGCACCCTATCCTGATGCCCTAAGTGCGATTGAAAATGCGATCGCATCTTCGCTTATGCGGTAGAAGTGCGATCGCATATGAGCTTTATGTTTTTGCCCAGTTCTCTAATGCGAGTCATATGCGAAACGCATAACGAGAATGCGATCGCATATGCCATCGCATATGATCTCTCTTGCTCTCAAACGATATGATGCGACGGAGATGCGGTTCGCATTGCCTATATGCGATCGCATTTCCTTAAGCATTGAGTCCCTTACACAACATTGTGTGTTTTGTTTAATGATTATTTCTCCTCTCTGCTTGCAACTTCTATTTTGCAGTCATGACTCGGAAACACATAATGCCCGCTGCAAAGAAAATACATGGTTCAGGCCGGCAAGCACCTCCGCCCAAGCGGGCACGACCAGCACCGCCCCAACATATTGTCGAAAGCTCCTCCCAGTCTGAAGAGGAGGAGCTTGGGCCTGAGATAAATTTAACCGCAGAGTTGCGGCGCAAGTCAGGGGATGATTACCAGCTGAGGTTCCCATTGCCAAATTCCAGAGAAATATATCGGGTAGGTCTCACCACTCGGCAAATCCTTCCTGAGAAAAGACTAAGTATGAATGGCCTCCAGGAGCAATATCCCCATATCTCGGAGAACATCACGGCAAGGAATTGGGGTCGCTTCACTGAGCCCTTGGGAGAGTACAACGAGACGTGGGTGCGAGAGTTCTATGCTTCTTATGCTGCCTCCAGGAATGCCCATCACAAGAGAAATAAAATTTTTGCGGAGAAAGTCCTTGTCCGGGGGGTGGAGGTCTCGTGTAGTCAAGAAGCCATCCATGACCAATACTTCTCAGTAGACAGCCCAAGCCAAGCCGAATATCAGACAAAGCTCGCTAACCGCGATGGAGAAAGAGCTTGGGTTGCGTCGGTAATTGCAAGGGGGACCCCGGATTGGATCAACCCTTCCCACAAAATACTCAAAGAAGATCTAACTCGGGAAGGGCGATTTTGGCTTGCTTTTGTGTCAAATCAGCTGATCCCTTCCAGAAATGAAACTGCCATTAGCATTGAAAAAGCCATCCTCATTGCTTGTATTATGTCCGGCATTAGTATTGATGTGGCGGACATTGTTTTTCAACAAATGGGGATCAGGGCGTGGCAAAAGAAAAACTTCTACCCATTTCCACACTTGATCACCTCTCTATGTCGGAAAGCCAAGGTTCCTGTCATGCCTTCTTGTGATAAGTCGGCCAAGACCGACAGAGACATTGACATCACCCGGATTGGTGATGCCGGACCCAGGCCAGCAGCCGCTCACCCAGTCAATCCAGTGCTCACTACAGAGGAGGATCCCTCAGAGCCTCAGACATCCGATCCACCTCCACCAGCACCTTCTGCTACTCCAGCCCAAGCATCTGCCGAAGTTAGTGCNGAGGTGCGGGCTGATGTATCCACTCTGCAGTCTGAGCTCAAGAAGTTGCAGAGCCTGGAGTTTGATTTTTCCTCCCTCCTACCCAAGGATAGTGACCAGGGGGGCGATGTGTCTGAGCCGGGGCTTGGATTGGATTTCTCCACATTGATGACCACCCCGGCAGCTGAAGGAGGGTGTATCCATTTCCCCCTTGTAAGTAGTGTTCAAGGAGGGTGTATCCATTTCCCAAATGTGTATCCTACCTTTCCCAAAACCTACGTTACAAGCTTATAAAGTCCTTATGGGATCTCCAACTGAATACTCTTGAATATGCTATGAATTAAAATAAGGGCAAGCCTATGGTATGATCGTTTGTAGCACTTGAACGTCTTTGTGAGTGTGAGTGTCTTGTAAATAGTCCCATTGCTGTCAATATTGTAAATATTGTGATTGGGAAACTTCTTTCCTTGTGGTGAGGGCACATGTGTTGTGGAGTTAACATTAAGTGAGTTCTCGAGATAGGGTATAAGCACACTCAGCTGAAGGTAACATCTTGTCAAGACGCGTGAGGCTCAAGGTTCATAAGTTGATTAAATTTTCTGTCGATAATGGTAACTGTCGAGGATTGGATGAAATACATGCTTGTAGTACTGACGCCAAACACTGCCCGTGGTCACAAATTGTTTCCGATCATGTAGTTAGAGTCTAGGACAAGATGGAGTCGATGTAGTTGCTTGAGGACAAGCAAGAGTTTAAGTTGAGGGTGTTGATGTGCCGGAGAATTTCGGCACATTTAATACCATATTGCTTAGATTAGGGATCGTTTAAAGAGCATTTACTCCTATTAATCGTAGAATTTTGGTATTTTGCAGTACACAAGGTGTGAACACTCAAGACCATGCAAAAGGAAGTTAAAAGAAGAGAAAAGAGAAGTAAAATAGTCAAATGTGATCGCATATTCAACATGCGAATCGCATTTCAAACCTGGGGGTCGCATACCGCAACAGAGAGTTCATCTGATGCCTGAAGCCACACTGCAAATGCGACGCATGAATGCGATCGCATACCTTTAATGTGGATCGCATATTCCCAAATGTGATACATCTCTGGGACCTAGGGTTTTGAGATGCGATGGAAGAAGCCAAGATGCAAACTGCATTCCTGTTATGCGACAGGAATGCGATCACATATCGCCCATCAGGGATGTTTTTGTCTGTTTTTCATCCGAATTTTCTTCCCACTATAAAAGGATTTACTGGGGTGTTGTGGGTCATTCTTGTCTAGCTTTTTAACAACATTCTCTCATTAAATATTCTTCATTTTTGGAAGCATTAGAGCAAGCAAGTGGTGGTTTGTAAGCATTCATGACACTATTAAATACTTGTTTCTTTTGGTTATTTATGATGAGTAGCTAAGTTTAAACACTGAGGTTGTGAACCCTAAATGGGTGTTATGTATTTGGGTATTTGCCATTGAATATATGTATAATGGGTAGTTGATATGTGTTTACTCTTCGTCTTACATTTCTTGTTAATGGTTGCAAACATTAACTTACGCCGTAACTTTAGCTTAGCTTGGAAAAGCGGGTTAGAAGTGGTAAGAGTAAACACCAAAGACTCGAGGTGTTAAACTTCGTTTAATAGAATCACTTAGGAATAAGTTGGTTTTATTTGGCAAAACGTGATTCGGATTTATTGCAACTCTTTTACATTTGGAAAAATTATAAAGAGAAAATACTATCGTAGTATTGGAAAATCTAGGATAGTTATCTTTAGAATCATTTGCATATCAAGAACTTCCCATTAGAAATATATCATATTAATACCTACTTGCATTACACTCCATAAAAGGGGACACAACCTTGGTTATTCTACCCATACTAATTATAATCTAAATTAGCCTCCTTTGTGACTACTTTTTCTCTAAAATAGCAAACTATTAATCACCACTCTTTCTGTTCACTAACGGAATAGAACTTCGATTAGAGTTAAGAACCACACTAACATAGTGATATTTTCACACCTATTCCCTGTGGGATTCGACCCCAACCTTGTTGGGTTATTATATTTGACTTCGACCGCTTTACACTATTTTAGAAGTGTAATTTGAGCGTATCAATCAACGTTACCTTAATTAAACCCAATTACCCCCCAACCGACCCCTCATTTGCTATCTCTCATTCTCTCTCTACCTCTCCCTAATTCTCTCTGGTTCTATCTAGAACCTTCCCCTCGTTCCCCTTTGCGATGAGTCTGTTCATCTTCTCCGGCTGGTTCTCTCACCGGAAGCCATGGCTCTTCATCATCTCATGGTTATTTGCTCATCTTGCACTGGTCCAGTGATGCCCTAAATCCCTCGGGCGAACCTGGAGCGGTTCACTCAACTCTCAGGTTCCCTCAAGCCACTTTCCGGCCTCCCCTGGCCATCTGAGTAAGAGCTACAACCTTTCCAGCTTGAGCCGGCGACGTCTTTGAGGTTTTCTTACTTCTCTAGGTTCCACGAAACCCTAACCGCTATATCTTTTTGATTTTTTCTAGATCTGCCTTAGATCTACAATATTACGAAGCTTTTCTACACGTTTTCTTCGAAATAAAAAGCTTTCCTACTTTGAACAGTCTTCGTCTTCAAACTAGGGCTTCATAACCCCTTTTAAAAATGGCTTTTCCTTCTGATTTTAGTGTTATCCTGTGATTTTCATTATGTTCAAACGTTTATCTGAGTTATTTATGTTTAAAACCCTAAATTTCTTAGCCCTAAATCCTGGGTATCTGAGTCTGGCTTTGATAATGTGTTCGTTTAACCTACCTGTGTGTTTATTTATCATAAGCGTTCTGAGTTTATGTGATTTTATCCCATTATGTTCATCAAGGCTCTTATTTCTCTACTTCTCCCGCGTATATTATGTTTGTTAGGTTAGTCTCTTTAATCATCTACTATGTTCTAGTTCGAACCATTGATTTTATGTGACTCTTTTACCTTACTGTGCCTATTAGGGTTTCCGAGTTTGATTCCCTTGACTATTATGTGTTTGCAATTTATGTTAATTCCCTTTAGCTAATGCTGCTCTTGTTTGAATCCCTAATTTACTCTAATTGATACCTTTCACCAATCTCTTGTGATGATTTCCTTACTGATTTCAACTTCTAAAATATTTTCTTGCCTTATTTTATGGTGGACTATGCTATCAGCTGATTCCTACATATTTTCCTTAATTAGAATTTGCTGAACCCAGCCTCTATTACATGTTCTGTACTTATGTGTTGCTAAAACTATTTACTTATATGTTATATTCAGTCTTATATGATTTCCTTTTTTATTTATTGCCTGCATATTACCGTTTGAAGTAACTCCTTAATTAAAGGGATAACTTATACTGATTTGATCATAATTGGTACATAGTTCCATAATTACTGCTTAACTATGATTCTTGCCTTATTTGCTACAGTGTTTCAAACTATATATACTTCTTGTCTTTCAATAACCGAACATGAACAACAGACTGTTCAAAAAACTCTCTTACACACACAGGCATAGACACACAAAACTGATTTTGTGCACTCTCTTTCACAACTAAGAACTTTCACTGTGCATCTCTTATCCTTGCTTGCATTACTGCTTTCCTCATCATACTGATATGTCTTGATTTAATCCTCAGTCATCCAAACCAATATGTTTCTATTCATAGTTCAGTTCTTGCATTTCTTATATGTTTCTACTTGTGTTTCTGTTGTTCAACATGCAATTAAAACTCTGAATTTCTTTCACATGTCTATTGTTGCCCTATCCTGCATGCTCAATGTGTCTCTCTACACCCAGCCTTTGTTCTTTATATGTATCTCCATACCTATGTCTAGTATGTTAGTCCAGTCATGATGTTAGTTGTTTAGCTGATATGGTTCTTAGTCATCTCCCCTGAACCCTTAGAAACCCCCTTTAATTATGTGTTTATGTGTAAGCTGCTTGCCTCACAGGCTGTATACTTGTCCCTCAAACCCCCTCACCCTTTGTTTTTGATTGTTGGACCATCATGGGTCTCCTGTGTGATGCGGGCTTTGTCTGTTTGAATTGTAAACTGTTTTTCAACAACTGAATCTCTTATTCTAAAAAAAATCTGATTTTTATTTAAAGTCCCTCTCCTTTTCAAACTATTCTTCAACTATGTTTTACTTAAACTCCCTAAATCATGAGAACATCTCACTACTCCTAGTTGATTAAGTTCAGCCCCCTTCGTGTGAGCACTGCCTTGGGGATCATTTGAGTACCCATTGAACTCTGACACACAAGGTTGGCATTCCTACACTACACTTACTCATTCTTGGCTAGGGTACCTGGGTGTGAGAAATGTCTGGGATCCTCTGAGGTCCTTAGGAACTCTGACACACCCGGGGCTTGTGAAAGGTCCTGGCATAAGGAATTATTGGATCTGGAGATTTGGGCCTATCGTTAGGCTCCCTATAGTGTAACTTCTTAATTTCATTGTTTACTTATGTAACTCATGCAATATTGGTCTGTAATAATTAATTGTAAAAATGATTTTGGGTCTAGATAGTGAAATGGGTGGGGTTATGCATGCTTACTATAGATACGGGTAGAAACCATGTTTGTAGGTTTATTTTATATATGTGCGCAATAGTCACATGCTTAGGAATACCTGTCATTCATGCATTAGATACCATGATACTTAGTTTTATTTATTTCAGCATCTCATCATACTCATATCCACTTAGAAATCATGTTCATAGTTGAATAACAACAAAAATGACTGTTATAATGTTACTGCTTCAGCATTCTCACAACTACATCACCTAGAAGTCTTGTTATGCTATGCTGAAATAATAACATTAGCAACCAAAGCTTGCATTTAGAAATCATGTCCCATAGGATGTTACTTTCAGCATGTTACTTGTGCCAAAATCTTATGTTAAATCAACATACTACTGTGAACACCTAGAAAAATCATGTGTTAGGTTCAGCAACTTAACAAAGAATTATATCTCTGTACGTTTTGTTTTAAGTAAAATATGTTAACAAATGGATCTCGCTAAACTAATTTCTGATGCTGAAAATGCATATGCACTTAGAACACCATGTATAGTTTTTTTGCATCATGTTGCACCTTGCAGGCATTTAGATATCATGCCTTTAGGATTTCATCTTTATTCATTTTAACACTCTTTCCCTTATCCTGGTTAAGATTAAAACAGACTCACCCCTGCTTAACAACTATCATCTAAAACTGGATTCTTAAAATTGCCTAACCGAATCAGTTTAATACGCTTAGGCAAGCCTTAGGTGTTCTTGTTAAAACCGGAAAACTATTCCTCTTTTCTGTGTATTTTTTGGCTAATAACATATAAAAAAATCCATAGTCTGAAACTGGTACAATTCCTTCTCTAAAAGCAGTAATAAACTACCTCACTACTGTATTCTCGCCTAGACATCATGCTTTAGGTTCTTAAGTTAAAGACCTTACTTGTGTTTTAGTCGTGCTGATATGTGCATAACTTGTGGAGGAATATCTGAGCCTCATATTTGCTTCTATGTGTTTTCCCATATTTGTAGTCCTAATTGTCTTTGCTTGTCGTTTAAAATTTTGTCCTTTAAACCTAGGAGTTCAGCCTAGTACTTCCCTTTTAGGATAGTAGTCCTAGCCTCCTTCGGGACTGATAGGATGGGACGGGTAATAGCACGCAATAGAGTTCGTGACCAACACACGTTTTAAAATACCTTCATGGGGTGGGAAATGGTAGAATATGGATATGATGACCGATGTGTTATACCACGTGTAGCCCCTCTTTGAGGAGTGACATACCGGGTATTGCATTGATGTGATCCATATTATTTCAAACCTAGGATGTCTTTCTCTCAAATGTCTTACTAGTTCTTTCAAAAGTTAATACTTATGATGCTTATTTGCAATCCCCTCTTATTTGAGCCATTACTTGCTACTTGCTTATTGTACAAATTCACGAAAACCATTTGGCCGGGAACCACAGTTGTGGGTCATGCGGGGTGCCTAATATCTTCCCCTTGGGATAACTTCAAGCCCTTACCCAATCTCTGGTAATGCAAACTAGTCTCATGAGTTAATCACTTTAGGTTCCCTAATGCACCTTTAAAATCGTTAGGTGGCGACTCTTCTTTTAACCCTCTTCCTTTAAAAAAAGTTGTCAGAATGTCATAAACCCGATCTCCGCTTAAGGAAAAAGGGGGCGCGAAAGGAGGTTCATTTGCTTCTATGTGTTTTCCCATATTTGCAGTCCTAACTGTTTTTGCTTGTCGTTTAAACCTAAGGGTTCAGACTAGTACTTCCCTTTTAGGATAGTAGTCCTAGCCTCCTCCGGGACTGATAGGGTGGGACGGGTAATAGCACGCAATAGAGTTCGTGACCATAACACATTTTAAAATACCTTCAAGGGGTGGGAAAGGGTAGAATATGGATATGATGACCAATGCACTAATACCACGTGTAGCCCCTCTTTGTGGAGTGACATACCGGGTATTGCATTGAAGTGATCCATATTGTTTCAAACCTAGGATGTCTTTCTCTCAAATGTCTTACGAGTTCTTTCAAAAGTTAATACTTTCGATGATTATTTGAAATCCCCTCTTATTTGAGTCGTTACTTGCTACTTGCTTATTGTACAAATTCTCGAAAACCATTTGGCCGGGAACCACAGTTGTGGATCCTGAGGGGTGCCTAATACCTTCCCCTTGGGATAACTTCAAGCCCTTACCCAATCTCTAGTAATGCAAACTAGTCTCATGAGTTAATCACTCTAGGTGCCCTAGCGCACCTTTAAAATGATCAGGTGGCGACTATTCTTTTAACCCTATTCCTTTAAAAGGAGTTGTTAGAATGTCATAAACCCGATCTCCGCTTAAGGAAAAAGGGGGCGCGACAGCATGGCGACTCTACTGGGGATTATACCTAGGATTTTACCATTGCAAATTGTATCGTGAATTTGTACCTTTAATTTGTTTAATACTCGCATCTTTCCTCTCCTTTGTTACATACCAATAATTGTTTACTTCTTTCAGGTATTTATTTCACAAGAACAAAACTGACATGCCTCTTTGTTTTCTTTTTGTACTTACTTTCAATCATAACTGTTGTATTTACCACTTTCCTTAACGTGCAAATACATGACTACCTGTTTAAATGCTTATTTCTTGCATACCATGCTCAACATTCATTTCCACTCGTGCCAAACAAAATACTATAGCAACGCTTACAATGAGTGGTTGCGCTATTCCTATATTACTACCCTTTAAATTCGGAAAGGCATATTTGCGGTAAAACTAGTCGATCAGCGATGCAGTCGACAGTTTCGTGCCTTCTCCCTTGAGTTGTCTGCTCAAGGGTACCAGTCTAAAACCCCATAGAAATCTTACTTTGTTATACTGTTGCATGCATCATGGTCAAACTTAGCCAGGTTAACGTGTTGTCCGCACAATAGCCTATAAGACAGCCTTGTCCAAAGTCCACTGGGTTTCCCTAGAACCCAAACGGACACCCTCACGCTCTGTGCATTTATTTGGAGAACTAAATGCTTCATGCTAATTATTGGTGTTAAATAGCCGAGTCTGGTGGGGGTAAGGGACTAACCTTATTTCGCTTTGCAGAAAAAAATGAGGCATGAAGTCCCCAGATTCGGCATAGTCACCAATATTCACCCTAGGCTGCTGAATTGGTGGGAAGACCTCCACTCTAGTGACAAAACTCTGGTCAAAAAACATCTGGGCAATCTACCATCTCTTCTAGATATCCAGCCAAACGAAATGATGATAGAGGCCGCTACTCTGTTTTGGGATTGCGATAGGTCCGTGTTCCGCTTTGGGAACCTTGAAATGACACCTTTATTAGAAGAGATAGGAGGATTGGCCGGTCTAGCTTGGGAATCTCTGGGGTTGCTGATGCTTGAAAACCGCACGGGCAGGGGTTTCCTCAAAAGGATGGGTCTGAAGAAGAATCCAGAATGGTGTGTCTGAAGGATTCATACATCCCTTTCGACTATTTATATGAAAGGTATGGTCACATCAAATCGTACCGCACCTACCAAGACGAGTTTGCCATCACCTCTCTGGGATATATCCATCGCCGAGTGTTCGTGTTTATGGTGTGTTTTTTGGGTTTGATTGTGTTCTCAATGAAGAAGGAAAGAATCCATACTAGGTTGGCCATGGTAACTAAGACTCTAATGGAAGGATAGACGGGCAGGACTTCAGCATTGTGCCCATGATCATCGTAGATATGTATCGGGCCCTAGAAATGTGTCAACGAGGAGCAAGGCATTTCGAAGATTGCAACTTATTACTCCAACTCTGGCTCATAGAACATCTACAAAAGGGTGAATACCGACAAGAGATCCATCAAAGAATTTGGGATGACCACATCGCTTTCCATCACCCAAAGCGAATGAACTATATTCTCGACATGTTCACTCAGCCGGAGAATACCGAAGGATGGGTAGAGTTATTTGATAAATTAACCGAGGATCAGGTTCAATGGATGTTTGAGTGGTTTCTGACAGACAAGTTCATCATTCGGTCCCGAGATGCTTCGTTTCTGATACTGATTGGTCTGAGGGGGACATACCTTTACGTCCCTCTGCGAGTTATGAGGCAAGCAAGTAGGAAGCAGGTCATACCTAGGGTCGAGAAAATGAGTCATCTTCGAGCAGACTTTCAGAATGATGATAGACCTCACAAGTGCCAAGCTCAGCACCTATGGCACTGCAAGATTAGGCTTGAAAAAGACATCATCGGTCTAGACAGGTATCACGCCGGTTGCACTCCTTTCTATCTTGGTTGGTTAGAAGAAGATTTGGGTGGTCGAATCGAGCCGGGGTTCGTTCGAGGTCATCGGGTCATAGACAAAAAGGCTGATGCACAAGTCAAGTACAACCAACTGCGCAAAAGGATCCATGAATGTGAGGATGATCACCACAAGATACATGAGTCTAACAAAAGGTTGATCGAGGAATGGAAGGACATGGCTATCAGCGCCAACAAGAGGCTGGGGTACTTAGAGCAAGGTATAGTTGAACTGGAGGAGAAATTCATCAAGAGGACCGAGACTTGCCAGAAGGCTGAGGGAGCTGAAGAGGGATACCTAGCCAGAACCTACCTACTGCTGGGACTTCGCGAGTTGGGAAAGCTGATCGAGGGAAGCAAGAATGCCGAATTTGGGGAAAGTCCTTCTGGGACCAAGTAGATAGGGGTGTCTTCTTTTCTTCATTAATGTAATAAGGCCTATGGCCATTAGTGCCTTTTATTTTCGCATATTTAGAGTCGTTTTAAAGATTTGTCTTTTTTCTATTACTAAAATGAGGCATTTAGCATTTTAAGTTCTCCAAATCAATTTGCGGCTAGGCCTACCTCGGGCATAAGGAGGTCCCCAACTTAGGATACGCTTTACATTTTCGCATTACGTGTTTAATTTCTGCAATATTTTTCATAATCCTCATTGACTCGGTTACGTTTTGTTTTGTTTCTCCTTTAGTTATTATCCCCTTCCCCAAAGGTTAGTTCGTGCATTCTGGCATCATCCGCCTACCGCACAATATCCAAAGGGCCTCCACCTAATCCTCATTTCAGTCCTCCCAAAGGTAGAAACAAGGGCAAAAGTCAGATGGCAGAATCCAACGGTATCAGGAAGGAAAATACGGTTGAATAGGTAGAGGCCATTGATGGCCGGGGTATTCAAGTCTTTCATGAAAATATGTCACCATTAGAATAGAAATTGCTGGAATTTCAAGAGGAGCTCGACAAGGTCTGGAATTTGGCCAATCTGTCATTTTCCCTCAACGTCCCTGACATCAACCCTACACCACCATACAATATCCCAAAACAACCAAATCACCTTGCACCTCACCATAACGCCACTTCCCCAAAGAACCAAACTCTCCCTGCACCATGCAACACTTGCCAAAACAACACTCCACCATCCATCCACGAACCTCAAAAGCCCATGAAGGACCATTTCCATGCCTACAACAACCCCATCTACGTGGAAACTGTGACCCATTCCATTACGCCTATCTTGCATACATCCGAGTCTGATGAGAAGGACTTTCTTATCAAAAATCTGGCTGAGGAACTTAGAAAGCTGACTAGCCGAGTACAGGGTGTTGAGGGAGTTAAGGGAATTGAAGGTTTGAACTATGAAAATCTCTGTATACAACCTGATGTCGAACTACCCGAGGAGTACAAACCTCCAAAGTTCGAGATGTTTGATGGCACTGGTGATCCGAGGGTCCATATGAGGACCTATTGTGATAAGTTGGTTGGCGTAGGAAAAGACGAAAGGATCCGCATAAAGCTGTTCATGAGGAGTCTGAAGGGAGACGCATTGTCTTGGTCATCAGCCAAGACCCTAAGAAATGGTACAACTGGGTAGTCATGGCAACAGACTTCATGGACATGTTTAGATTCAATACAGAGAACGCACCAGATGTGTTCTACATCCAAAACTTGAAGAAGAAACCCACAGAAACCTTTCGCGAGTATGCTACTCGTTGGAGGTCGGAAGCTGCTAAAGTCAAACCTGCTTTAGAGGAAGAACAGATGAACAAGTTCTTTGTCCGAGCTCAGGACCCGCAATATTATGAACGGCTAATGATGGTTGAAGGCCACAAGTTCTCCGACATTATCAAATTAGGAGAGCGAATTGAAGAAGGTATCAAGAACGGTATGGTTACAAATTTTGAAGCTTTAAGCCACTAACAAGGCTTTACAATCCGGTGGTGTGTCTAAGAAGATATACGTGGGAGCCGTGATGGTTTCACAACAAGCCAAATCCCTGCCCAAATACCAAGTCTACCCAACACCGCCATTCACATATCAGCCAACCCCGAACTACCAAGCACCCTCACCTCTACCGCCTGCATACCAATCTCCACCACCCACATATCAACCTACCCTACATAGATATTCACAACCCGCTCCCATCTACAACACCTATAATTCCCAGCCACCTCACTATCAATCAGCCCCTACCCGTCAAAACTTCCCTAGGCCTCGCCCTAACTTTGATCGCCGCCCTCCAAAGCAATATACCGCCATAGCCGAGCCCATCGACCAGATGTATGAAAACTCAAAGTTGCTCGTTACGATACACCTATCCCTGTTGCCACCATTGAGAACCCGTCTCAGTGGGTTAACCCAAACAAATCCTGTGCATACCATTCTGGCATGAAAGGACACGCCATCGAAGAATGCCACTCTCTGAAAGATAAGATACAGACCCTCATTGATAACAAGATTATTGTGGCAAAAGACCCCGCTCCGAATGTCCGCAACAACCCTTTACCAGACCATAAGGGTGGAGGTATCTGTATGATTGAGATAGATGATGATTGGGATCCCGAGGGGTCAATCGAGTTGATCGCAGAAGGCGATGAACCAAAAAAAACCTGCAGTCACTCTCAACCCGATCATAGTCCAGATTCATCCATCTGAGAATGCCGAGGTGAATATGTCTATCCCACTTGAGTTTGAAGCAGTGCCGCCTGCAAAGGCGAAGGCGCCAGTGCCAATTGAAGTTGAGTTTATATCTCCAGCAAACGCACCAGCACCACTTGAGGTTGCAGTCCTGCCACGCCTAACATACACTCGAGTTGAAGTAAGAATGGCCACGCCGATTCCAGTATCAATGTCAACCACACCACTTTTCCATTCAAATGCTATCCCTTGGGATTATACAGCCGAGGCGAGAAGGAAAGGTAAAAACAGATCTGAGGAAGCCATCGCAGCATAGGGTATGACGAGAATTGGTAGAGTCTATACCCCTGAACATCTGGCCGAGTCAAGCAAACAAGCCGCCAACCGCCCTCCCCTCATTAAAACAGGTTCCGATGATCTTTGGAGGAAAATACAGGCTAAGGAGTATTCGGTCATCGACCAACTAAACAAGACACTAGAGCATATATCTATTCTCTCTTTGTTGTAGAATTCTGAGACGCACAGAAATGCTTTATTAAAAGTGTTGAGCGAAGCATACTTGCCGAACAACATCACTAGTGGAGAAATGGCCAACATGGTGGTCCAGGTACTGGAAAGTCACAAAATTACTTTTCATGAAGACGAGTTACTACCTGAGGGATTGGGACACAACAAAGCATTGCACATCACTGTGCAGTGTGAAGATCATTTAATCACAAGGATCTTGATCGATGAAGGTTCCAGTCTTAACATTTGTCCGTTGATAACACTCAAGAAATTGGGTAAAGGACTACATGAGATAAGAGAGGGAGCAATCAAAGTGAAAGCCTTCGACGGGTCTCAAAGAGCTACCATGGGGGAAATCAGTCTATGCCTACAGATTGGACCAACCTGGTTCGAGGTGGACTTCCAGGTAATAGACGCATCGGCATCTTACAACTTGCTGTTAGGACGACCCTGGATCCATGCTGATGGGGCTGTCGCATCAACACTACATCGGGCGGTGAAATTTGAGTGGAACCACCAAGAGGTGATCATCCAAGGAGACGGTAGCAACCCTATCTACAGCCGCCAGACTATCCCTGTGATTGATGGAAAGAGAAAACTGGGTGGAGGAACTTATCACCATATTGCGCGAGTCAATGACATTGACAAGGACAAATGGTGGGATAGAAAGATTGAGAGCATCCTGAACTGGGGAGGATACGAGCCAGGTAAAGGTCTCGGTAAGAACCTCCAAGTAATCACGAAGCCCATAAAACTCAAGAAACATGGTACTACTTTCGGTCTGGGGTACGAGTATACATGGGAAGAATTCAGAAACTGGTGGCCACCATGGAACGGTCATCACTACCTTCTGGAGCATCCTATACCTCATCAGGAGCAGACCTTCAAGCAGGCCGACATTATCTATGGATCGTATGAAGAGGAAGCACTTACAGCGATGAGTAATTTGTTTTTGGAAGACAGCGATATGGATTTTTGTGTTATTCTCGAGGAGGAGGGGGAGGAAGGCCCTTCCGTATAGGTAGTAAGCGAGGGAACATATCTCAGGAACTGGTCTATCAGGACCACCAAAGCCCGTCGAGCCTCGGAGTAGCAAGGCTAAAAACAAGCATTATTTACTGTTTATTTACTAAACAATTTTTTTTTTTCTGCATTTTTCAATTCCCGCAATAAGATCTTCAATGTTCAAAATAAGTTATTCAATTTATCAAAGTGTTTTCAATTTCTTTATGAATCCGATATTTATTGTTACCGTTTTCTCTCATTACTTTATCTATACAGCATTACTATTACTTTACTTGATGAACCGATGACTGTGACGTGCAATGAGGCAACGCAACAAACGAACATTGATTCAGACGAAGACGATATACTCGACAAAATTGTTAAAGAGGTCGAAAATTTTGAAAATAGACCTAAGTCCAACTTAGATGAGACTGAGGTTGTCAACCTGGGAGATTCAGAAAACGTCAAGGAAACACGGATCAGTATTCATTTGTCGCCATCAGAAAAGAAAGAGTATACAGAATTCTAAGGGAGTATGAGGACATATTCGCCTGGTCGTATGATGACATGACTGGTCTAAGTACGTCTATTTTGGCTCACAAACTGCCGACCAATCCGACATGTCCACCGGTAAAGCAACGGCTCAGAAAGTTCAAACTTGACATGAGTTTGAAAATCAAAGAAGAAGTTACCAAACAGATCAATGCCAAAGTTCTCCGGGTAGTTGAATACCCAACATGGTTAGCCAACATCGTACATGTGCCAAAGAAAGACGGGAAGGTCAGAGTCTGTGTCGACTACCGGGATCTCAACCGGGCCAGTCCGAAAGATGACTTCCCCTTGCCAAACATACACATTCTAATTGACAATTGTGCCAAACATGTGCTACAGTCCTTCGTAGATTTCTTCGTTGGTTATCATCAAATTTGGATGGATGAGGAAGATGTTGAGAAAACGGAGTTCATCACGCCCTAGGGAGTGTACTGTTACAAAATGATGTCATTCGGTTTAAAGAATGCAGGGGCCACCTACATGAGGGCCATAACTACCATATTGCATGACATGATTCACAAAAAGATCGAGGTGTATGTGGACGACGTCATTATCAAATCAAAGAAAGTTACTGATCACATGGAAGATTTGAGGAAGTTCTTCAACAGGTTGAAAAAATACAATCTGAAGCTGAACCCCGCAAAGTGTGCATTCGGGGTTCATGCTGGGAATTTTCTAGGATTCATTGTGAGTCGCTGGGGAATAGAATTGGATCCGTCAAAGGTCAAAGCCATTCAAGAACTACCACTGCCAAAGAAAAAGAAAGATGTTATGAGCTTCTTGGGGAGGCTCAATTACATAAGCCGATTCATTGCACAGTCTACAGTCATATGTGAGTCGATCTTCAAAATGCTAAATAAGGACACTGCGACTAAGTAGACCGAGGATTGTCAAAAAGCGTTTGATAGAATCAAGGAGTATCTATCCACACCGCCGGTCTTGGTACCACCTGAGCCAGGTAGACCCCTGCTACCCTACCTTGTCGTACTAGATGGAGCTTTCAGTTGCCTTCTGGGGCAACATGATGAAACAAGAAGGAAAGAGAAAGCCATTTACTATCTCAACAAGAAGTTCACTCCGTATGAGGCCCGGTATTCTTTGCCGGAACGCACTTGCTGCGCTTTGACTTGGGTCGCTCAGAAGTTGAGACACTACTTCTGTGCCTACAAAACATATCTCATATCAAGGATGGATCCATTAAAGTACATCTTTCAGAAACCCATGCCCACTGGCAGGCTAGCCAAGTGGCAAATCATGCTGAGTGAGTTCCACATTATTTATGTGACTCAAAAAGCGGTCAAGGGACAGGCATTACAAGACCATCTTGCTGAGAATACAGTGGACGGAGAATACGAACCCCTAAAATGTATTTTCCTGATGAAGAAGTATCATTCGTAGGAGAAGACATTGCAGAATCCTACGACGGTTGGAGGATGTTCTTTGATGGCGCAGCAAACTTGAAAGGAGTCGGTATCGGAGCAGTCTTAGTATCACAGACCGGCCAACATTATCTGGTATCTGCCAAGCTCAGGTTCCCCTACACCAAAAACATGGTTGAATACGAGGCCTGTATCTTAAGGCTCAACATGGCCATTGACATGAACGTCCAGGAGTTGTTAGTGATTGGTGACCTAGATCTATTGGTACATCAGGTACAAGGAGAATGGGCAACAAAATATTCCAAGATACAACCCTATCTACATCACGTTCAGGAGTTGAGAAAGAGGTTCACAAAGATAGAGTTCCGGCATGTCCCCAGAATCCAGAATGAGTTCGTCGATGCTCTGGCTACCTTATCATCTATGATTCAGCATCCAGACAAAACATTCATTGATCCTATCCCAGTGAAAATTCACAATCAGTCGGCCTAATGTGCCCATGTCGAAGAAGAAGCGGACGAAAATCTTTGGTTCCATGACGTCAAGGAATATTTGGCAAAAGGAGAATACCCAGAACTTGCAAACGCCACTCAGAAACGCACACTTCGGAGATTGTCTAATAATTTCTTTCATGGAGGAGGAATCCTGTATAGGAGGACTCCTGATTTGGGGTTAAAAAGGTGGGTCGACGCTAAAGAATCATCAAAACTACTAGAGGAAATTCATGCTGGGACCTGCGGCACACATATGAACGGTTCTGTTCTAGCAAAAAAGATACTCCGAGCTGGTTACTTCTGGATGACCATAGAAACGGACTGCATCCAGTACATTCGAAAATGCCACTGCTGTCAAATACATGGGGATATGATAAAGGTACCTCCGAGTGACCTTAATGCAAGAAGTTCACCATGGTCGTTCGCCGCCTGGGGCATGGACGTCATTGAACCAATCGAGCATGACGCCTCCAACGGACACAGTTTTATTCTGGTTTCCATTGATTACTTTACTAAATGGGTCGAAGCAGCCTCCTACAAAGCAGTTACCAAGAAAGTCGTGGCCGACTTTGTCCGCGACCCCATTGTTTGTCGGTACGGAGTTTCAGAGTCAATCATCACCGATAATGGTTCTAATCTCAACAGTGACTTGATGAAAGCCATATGTGAAACATTCAAGATCAAACACAAGAACTCCAAAGCTTACAGACCTCAAACGAATGGAGTTGTAGAAGCCGCTAACAAAAACATCAAGAAGATACTAAGGAAGATGATAGAAAGGCACAAGCAATGGCATTAGAAGTTATCATTCGCCTTACTGGGATATCGCACCACAGTCCGCACATCAACCGGGGGAACTCCCTATATGCTGGTTTATGGTACAGAGGCTGTTATTCCTGGCGAGGTTGAGATTCCATCTCTGAGAATTATACAAGAAGCTAAGCTCTGCGACACGGAATGGGTAAGGAACCGTTATAAGCAGTTAGCCCTCATAGACGAAAAGAGAATGAACGCAGTCTGTCATGGTCAAATCTATCAGAACAGAATGACCAGAGCCTTCAACAACAAAGTCAAGCCGAGACAGTTCACACCAGGGCAGCTGGTGTTAAAGAAGATCTTTCCACATCAAGACGAAGCCAAAGGGAAGTTCTCTCCCAACTGGAAAGGCCCATACATGGTTCACCGAGTGCTGACCGGAGGAGCACTTATACTTGCGGAAATGGACGGAGAGGTTTGGACAAAACCAATCAATTCAGACATAGTCAAACGCTACTATGTGTAATCTTTATGCTTTCTTCATATGATGTAAATTGAACTACGCCTGACCTGATTCCCTTTTAAGAGGGGATACGTAGGCAGCCCTATGGGTTCGATCACAATTCAATAAAAATTTCATTTTCCCCACGAATGGAAACTGGGGCGGACCCTCAAAATTCTGAAGCAAGTTCAGTCGATCACCGCACGAGCAACAGCCAGAAGTATTCACCCATCAACTGGGGCAAACTTTTGAGGAGGATCCTCAAAATTCTATGGCAAGAGAGGTTACAATGTCTCGGACCGCGTCCCGGCCGTCGGTTCATCTAAAGTTATTTAAGATTATATGCTTATATCATATCTTTACAAAACCATGCATATTTATTTTTACTTAAACAACTTGTTTAGAAAATGCTACCCCAGTGATACAGACAGTATTATCATGATAAAGTGAGCAAGTCAAGTAAAGCCAGCGAGAACGCGAACTAACCTTTCCCCTTACAGAACCCATGATTTTTCTTTGGATGAAGGCACAAAGATCGTAAAGGCCCCAAAACATATTATATTCCCGAAGAACACACATTGCTAAAAGACATACTTCTCAAGCTCGTCTCACACGCCGACATTTATTATCATCACAAACGGCACTTCACTTATCGCAAAATTCACAATAATCATATCACCGCAATTCCTCACCAGCTAAACGTTGTCTCCATCTGCATCTGCATTGCATAAGGCTACCTTTCTGCCTTCCGAGACTAAACATTGTCTCCATCTGCATCTGCATTGCATAAGGCTACCTTTCTGCCTTCCGAGACTAAACGATGTCTCCATCTTCATCTGCATCGCATAAGGCTACCTTTCTGCCTTCCGAGACTAAACATTGTCTCCATCTGCATCTGCATTGCATAAGGCTACCTTTCTGCCTTCCGAGACTAAACGTTGTCTCCATCTGCATCTGCATCGCATAAGGCTACCTTTCTGCCTTCCGAGACTAAACGTTGTCTCCATCTGCATCTGCATCGCATAAGGCTACCTTTCTGCCTTCTGAGACTAAACGATGTCTCCATCTGCATCTGCATCGCATAAGGCTACCTTTCTACCTTCCGAGACTAAACGATGTCTCCATCTGCATATGCATTTATTTATTGCATAAGGCTACTATTCTGCCTTCCGAGGTTAAACGCTACCTCCATCTGCATTTGCATAAGGCTACCATCCTGCCTTCCGAGGCTAACGCTGCCTCCCATTTACTTTTCAAAGCAATCATTGTCTCTATCATCATTTACTTCACTTCCTTTCGGGCTAAGATTTGACCCTTTCGCAAGACTAAGCTTTGTATTGTTAGCATCATACTATTGCATTCTCATGGGCTGAAATATCGCCAACCTATCCAAAGGCGTCATCGTTCAGAGGCACCATCTTAATGGCTCGAGAACATCATTTCATGGCCTAAGGATCTCTTTTATCAGTTTGCATATCATTATTCAAAGGCATCATGGTTCGGGGCACCGTCTTCATGGCTCGAGAACATCATTTCATAGCCTGTGAATCCCCCATCAAGCGATTCATGGCCCAGGACATCACATGGTCTAAGGACTTCATCCTCAACCGTCCAAAGACAACATTCATAGTCCAATGGGAATTTGCATCATGTTTAAATTACGCACAATATATGCTTGTTATTCATTTGCAGGAAATACGGCTAGGAACAGCCAGCTAGGCAGGAGCATACCGCTCCAGTTCTCCTAACTATCCCGTCATTCTGTGCACCTTGCCTCGCACCTTGCGTCCATCCTTATAAAACGTCACTGGTATACTTCATCAGTGACTCCCGAACTACATATGGCCTAATTCCTATAACAGGGATATGTAGGCAGCTCAGAAGCCAGGGTGCGGTCTGAATCTTTCATACTATTTCCACTCGGTCAAAAATTGGCCATCATATATTTACCCGACAACTCTTTCATCCTTTCCGGGTAAAGAGGGGCAGCTGTTGATACCCAATTTTTTCCTCAAATTATTTTCAAATTTGCATATATACCTTCAAAATCACTCTCTATAGTAATTGATATTTTTCGTATTTTTATCAAATTATTTTCCTATTTACTTAATATTCTATATTCCATAATTATTCATAAATGATGTTATAAATCATTTCAAGACATTTTCTTACTCAATGTATTATTCATGATCCTATTTAATTCCATTAGGATTTAATTATTTCACAAATTGGCCAATATTGGCATTATTTAGCTAATTATAATAATTTTTGCAATTATAGCACAAATGTGCATTTATACCATTTAAAAGCAACAACTGGTCATTATATATATATATATATATATATATATATATATTTTAATTATCTTAATTTCGTTTATTGGGTTTTAATCTAATTTTACACAATTATTAGCTATTTTAATTAATTGATTATCTTATTTTAAAGGGTATTTAATGTTTAGCCCATTTTATTTAAATTTTAGTCAATTTTTAAACCCAACCCCACCTGACCCAAAACCCATATTTAACCCAACAAAAAACCCATAATTAACCCAGCCCAACCCCATACTTGATTTGAACCGTTGATCAAATGAGATTAACGGTCCAGATCAACGTTACCTTATTTAAACCCAATTACCCCCCAGTCGACCCCTCATTTGCTATCTTTCGTTCTCTCTCTACCTCTCCCTAATTCTCTCTGGTTCTCTCTAGAACCTTCCCCTCGTTACCCTTTCCGATGAGTTTGTTCATCTTCTCCGGCTGGTTCTCTCACCGGAAACCATGGCTCTTCATCATCTCATGGTTATTTTCTCATCTTGCACTGGTCTAGTGATGCCCTAAAGCCCTCAGGCGAACCTGGAGCGGTTCACTCACCTCTCAGGGTCCCTCAAGCCACTTTTCGGCCTCCCCTGGCCGTCTGAGTAAGAGCTACAACATTTCCGTCTTGAGCCGGCGACGTCTTTGATGTTTTCATACTTCTCTGGGTTCCACGACACCCTAACCCCAATATCTTTATGATTTTTTCTAGATCTGCCTTAGATCTACGATATTACTAAGCTTTTCTACACGTTTTCTTCGAAATAAAAAGCTTTCCTACTTTGAACAGTCTTCGTCTTCAAACTAGGATTTCATAACCCCTTTTAAAAATGGCTTTTCCTTCCGATTTTAGTATTATCCTGTGATTTTCATTATGTTCAAACGTTTATCTGAGTTATTTATGTTTAAAACCCTAAATTTCTTAGACCTAAATCCTGGGTATCTAAGCCTGGCTTTGATAATGTGTTCGTTTAACCTGCCTGTGTGTTTATTTATCATAAGCGTTCTGAGTTTATGTGATTTTATCCCATTATGTTCATCAAGGATCTTATTTCTCTGCTTCTCTCGCTTATATTATGTTTGTTAGGTTAATCTCTTTAATCATCTACTATGTTCTAGTTCGAACCCTTGATTTTTTCTGTGACTCTTTTACCTTACTGTGCCTATTAGGGTTTCCGAGTTTGATTCCCTTACCTATTATGTGTTTGCAATTTATGTTAATTCCCTTTAGCTAATACTACTCCTGTTTGGATCCCTAATTTCCTGCAATTGATACCTTTCACCAATATCTTGTGATGATTTCCTTACTTATTTCAATTTCTAAAATATTTTCTTGCCTTATTTTATGGTCGACTATGCTATCAATTGATTCCTAAATATTTTCCTTAATTAGAATTTGCTGAACCCAGCCTCTATTACATGTTCTCTACTTATGTGATGCTAAAACTATTTCCTTATATGTTATATTGAGTCTTATATGATTTCCTTCTTTATTTATTGTCTGCATATTACTGTTTGAAGTAACTCCTTAATTAAAGAGATTACTTATACTGATTTGATCATAATTGGTACATAGTTCCATAATTACTACTTAACTATGATTCTTGCCTTATTTGCTACATTGTTTCAAACTATATATACTTATAGTCTTTCAATAACTGAACACGAATAATAGACTGTTCAAAAAACTCTCTTACACACACAGGCATAGACACACAAAACTGATTTTGTGCACTCTCTTTCACAACCAAGAACTTTCACTGTGCATCTCTTGTCCTTGCTTGCATTACTGCTTTCCTCATCATACTGGTATGTCTTGATTTAATCTTCAGTCATCCAAATCAATATGTTTCTATTCATAGTTCAGTTCTTGGCATTTCTTATATGTTTCTACTTGTGTTTATGTTGTTCAACATGCAATTAGAACTCTGAATCTCTTTCACATGTCTACTGTTACCCTATCTTGCATGCTCAATGTGTCTCTCTACACTCAGCCTTTGTTCTTTATGTGTATCTCCATGCCTATGTCTAATATGTTAGTCCAGTCATGATGTTAGTTGTTTAGCTGATATGTTTCTTAGTCATCTCCCTTGAACCCGTAGAAAACCCCTTTAATTATATGTTTATGTGCAAGCTACTTGCCTCACAGGTTGTATACTTATCCCTCAAATCCCCTCACGCTTTGTTTGTGATTGCTAGACCATCATAGGTCCCCTGTGTGATGCTGGCTTTGTCTATTTGAATTGTAAACTGTTTTTCAACAATTAAATCTCTTATTCTAAAAAAAATTGATTTTTATTTAAAGTCCCTCTCCTTTTCAAACTATTCTTCAACTATTGTTTACTTAAACTCCCTAAATCATGAGCACATCTCACTACTCCTAGTTTCTTAAGTTCAGCCCCTTTCGTGTGAGCACTGCCTTGGGAACCATTTGAGTACCCATTGAACTCTGACACACAAGGCTGGCATTCCTACACTACACTTACTCATTCTTGGCTAGGGTACCTGGGTGTGAGAACTGACTGGGATCCTCTGAGGTCCTTAGGAACTCTGACACACCCGGGGCTTCTGAAAGGTCATGGCATATGGCATTATTGGATCTGGAGATCTTGGCCAACCGTAAGGCCCCTTATAGTGTAACTTCTTAATTTCCTTGTTTACTTATGTAACTCATGCAATACTGGTCTGTAATAATTAATTATAAAAATGATTCTGGGGCTGGATAGTGAAATGGGTGGGGTTATGCATGCTTAGTATAGATACGGATAGAAACCATATTTGTAGGTTTATTTTATATATGTGCGCAATAGTCATATGCTTAGGAATAGGTGTCATTCATGCATTAGATACCATGATACTTAGGTTTATTTATTTCAGCATCTCATCATACTCATATCCGCTTAGAAATCATGTTCATAGTTGAATAACAACAAAAATGACTTTTATAATGTTACTGCTTCAGCATTCTCACAATTACATCACCTAGAAGTCCTATTATGCTAGGCTGAAATAATAACATTAGCTACCAAAGCTTGCATTTAGAAATCATGTCCCATAGGATGTTACTTTCAGCATGTTGCTTGTGCCAAAATCTTGTGTTAAATCAACATACTGCTATGAACACCTAGAAAACTCATGTGTTAGGTTCAGCAACTTAACAAAGAATTATATATCTGTATAGGTTATTTTGAAGTCATTTGGCTAAAGATAGAAATTTGAAGGTTTTTTAGAAATTCGACCAAAAGTGGAAATTTGATATCGGGGTCAGAATGCAATTCCGGAAGGTGGAACAAGTCCGTAATGTTTCGGCATCAAATGTAGAAGTTTGAAATTTCAAGGTTCATAAGGCTTGAATTGGAGGGCGAATTGTTGTTTCGATGTTATTTGATGTGATTTGAGGCCTCGAGCAGCTCCGCACTATGTTTTGGAACAGGTTGGATTAATTGGAAGGGGTCCCAGGGGGCCTCGGGTGGATTCCGAGTGGTTAACAGATCAAATTTGGAGTTGAGAGAAAGTTGAGGTTGTTGTCATCCGATGTGACCGCACCTGCGAGGTTTTGGCCGCAGGTGCGGCTGTGGTGTCACCGAAGCGAAAAAGGGGAGACTTGGCTGAGGCCGCATGTGCGAGGTTATTTCCGCACCCGCGAAGGCCCAGGTGCGGACGAGGGTGCGCAGGTGCGGATCTGGCTGGGGAAGGAGAATGTCGCAGGTGCGGGAGTTTGGGAGCACCTGCGGGCGCGTAGGTGCGGGCATAGTCACCGTAGGTGCGGAAGTGGTGGAGGCAGTGTGTTGTTTTATAGACGGGAAATTTGCCATTTCTTTCATTTGGCTTGGACGATTTTGGAGAGCTCAAGGAGGGATATTCATCAAGAAACACTAGGTAAGTGATTTCTTCCCATTTCTAGGTTAAATATGTGGTCTTGCATGGATTTAGACATGTAAATTAGTAGAAATATAGGATTTTAGGGGAATACCTAGAATTTGGTATTTTTGATTTTTACCATGAATTTGAGCATGAAAATAAGAGTAAATTATATAATTGAGCTAGTAAGACTATGGGTAGAGCATGAAAAATCGGGCACATGGGCCCGTGGGCAATTTTGTCAACTTTCCGAACGGAGTTAAGAATTTATATGAACTGAATCGTTATGCATATTAGAGTATATTTTCATTTGTTTGCGCATTATTTGGATAGTTTTGGGGTGTTGTGCATCAATTGGAATTGTTGGAATGGCTTGGAGGCCGGTTATGAATCTTCGGAGCGAGGCAAGTCTTCTTTCTAACCTTGTGAGGTGGAATTGTCCCCATAGGTGAACTAATTGAATATGTGTTACTATTTGCGGGGGATACGTACGCACGAGGTGACGAGAGTCCGTGCGTAGCTACTATTATGCTTGTGTCTGGGTAGTCTAGGACCCACTAGCATGCTTTACCTGTTGTACTTGTAATTTCGTCAATGATATTAGACTGTTAATATTATCGAATTAGTAATTGAATACCTAAGAGGGTTAAATCTTGCTTCCTAATCATCTAGAAGGAGAGGTTGGTTTTCCCTGGATAATTGTTTTCCTGATAAAGTATGCTTTATATTGTCGTACTTGTAACTTTACTGATAAATTTATAATATTTAAAACCTTATCGAACTTGGCAAATGAATTTCCAGAAAAGATTTAAATACTATCTTCGTGTCCACTAAAAGAGAATTTTATCGCTTCCTTGAGTAATTGCTTTCATGATAAAAATATGAGTTTATTGTGTGAATATGTGTATCTATGAGTACCTAAATCGCATGTATGATTCGCGAGCAGGATAACTCTATTATTTATATATGACCGCGTCGCATGATCGATTCGCGAGCGGGGAATAGATGCATCTATGGTTCGAGCCATTCGACCCTTCGGCAGTGCACATTTTATTATTGTTGGTCTGCGTCATTCGACCCTCGGCATTTCTTGCGCATGATAATTGCTGCGTACTTTCTGTGATTTATACCTGTTTACTGGCCTGGGAATTTATAAATTGTCAACTGAAATGACGAACATTTATAATCTTAAATGTGAAAGAAGTTGCTACTTCCTATCATTATATATTAAATCGCCTATGATATTCATGCTTAGCGTCACCCTTTATTATTATTAAATTGACCTCAAGCAAGTGTCAAATTCGACCTCTCGTCACTACCTCTTCGAGGTTAGGCGGGATACTTACTGAGTACACGTTGTTTTCGTACTCATGCTACACTTGCTTTCCATTTTTATTGCACGGGTACATTCATAGATAGTGGCCCTGCTCGACGCAGTGATGTTTATGACTTGGAGACTTAGACGAGCTGCACCATCCGGAGACAATCCGCAACCGACAAAGTCTCCCTCATATGTATTGTATTTTCATTTTAAATTCCTTGTCCAGTCTGTACTCTGGACAAGTATTGTAGTATATGTATAATTCTTAGAAATTTGCTCATGCACTTGTGACACCGGGTTCTGGGATGTGTTTGGGATGTATTTTATTAGATGGATTCTTAAAGCATCGTTATTCCCTCAGTAAATCTTATTGGTTATATGTTATAAAATGAAGGGTAACGATTTCAAATTTACTACGGTGGGAATTTAATTCGACTATTTAATAAGTGGCTTGCCTGACAGTGGTGTCCGGCGCTATCACGACCTTAATAGATTTTGGGTCGTACAGATATGGAGTTCCTGTTTTATGAGTAACTCTATATCTTGACAACAAAGCAGCAAATTGTCTATTTATAAAATGAGTTCCTTGATCACTTATGATAACTCGTGGAGTTCCAAATCTAGAAAAGATATTTTTCTTGAGACAATCGCAAACAACTCGAGCATCATTTTTTTAGTAGCAATTGCTTCTACCCATTACGAGACATAATCAACAGCTACTAACATATATTCGCAGCCATTTGAAGGAGGAAAAAGACCCATGAAGTCAATGCCCCAAACATCAAATATTTCACACACAACAATAGAGTTAAGAGGCATTTCATCCCTTTTTGAAATGTTACCGGTTCTTTGACATTGGTCACAAGCGGCAACACAATTTTTTGCATCTTTGAACATAGTAGGCCAGAAAAAACCAACTTCAAGTACTTTAGTTGTTGTCCTTCTTCCTCTGTGGTGTCCTCCTACAACTCCATCATGGCAGTGACTTAAAATGTTATTCATTTCTGTTTCAGGTACACATCTCCTGATTATGTCATCTGCACAAAATTTAAACAAATAAGGATCTTTCCAATAATAATGTCTTGCCTCTTTTTTGAGATTTTTTCTTTGATCGTACGAGAAATCTTTTGGAATCCACCCCATCCCCCCCCCCCTCCCCCGCTAAATAATTGGCTATATCAGCAAACCAATGCGGTTTATTTACAACCGCAGCGACTGAAAAGATATGCTCATCAGGAAATTCCTATTGGATATCTAGTATTTCAGNCCCCCCCCCCCCCCCCCTCCCCCGCTAAATAATTGGCTATATCAGCAAACCAATGCGGTTTATTTACAACCGCAGCGACTGAAAAGATATGCTCATCAGGAAATTCCTATTGGATATCTAGTATTTCAGTAGAAGGATTCTCTAAACGTGACAAATGATCCGCTACCTGATTTTCTGAACCTTTTCTATCTTTTATTTCGAGATCAAATTCCTGGAAAAGGAGTATCCATCTTAGCAATCTAGGTCTAGCGTCTTTATTTGCTAATAGATACTTTAAGGCTACATGATCAGTGAACACTATAACCTTCGTTCCTATCAAATAAGAACGAAATTTGTCAAACGCAAAGACTACTGCCAATAACTCTTTATCAATTGTTGCATAATTCATTTGAGCCTCATTGAGGGTTCTGCTAGCATAGTATATAGGTCTAAAGATATTATTTTTCTTTTGTCCCAATATTGCTCCTACTGCTATATCACTTGCATCACACATTATTTCAAATGGCTTGCTCCAATCAGGAGAGACGACAATTGGAGCATTAGTCAATTGTTCTTTGAGAAACTCAAATGTTTTTCTACAATCAGCTAAAAATTCAAACTTTACATCTTTCATCAGTAGATTAGTCAGAGGTTTTGAAATTTTTGAAAAGTCTTTTATAAACCTTCTATAAAAGCATGCATGCCCTAAGAAACTTCTAATACCTTTAACGGTAGTAGGAGGGGGTAATCCTGCTCTAAGATCAATTTTAGCCTTATCAACTTCTATTCCTTTAGCAGTGATTTTACGTCCTAAAATAATTCCCTCTGTTACCATAAAGTGACACTTTTCCCAGTTAAGAACTAGATTTGTCTCTTCACATCTTTTAAGCACCAAATTTAAATGATAGAGACAATCTTCAAATGTCTTACCAAAAAGTGTGAAATCATCCATGAAAATTTCAAGAAACTTTTCAGTCATATCTGAGAAAATTGCCGACATGCAACGCTGAAATGTAGCATGAGCGTTACATAGTCCAAATGGCATTCTTCTGTAAGCATACGTACCTTGGGGGAATGTGAATGTGGTTTTCTCTTGATCTTCGGGATGAATTGGTATCTGATTATACCCAGAATATCCTTTAAGAAAACAATAAAAAATATGGCCTGCAATTCTTTCAAGGATTTGGTCAATAAAAGGCAAAGGAAAATGATCTTTCCTCGTGGCATCATTAAGTCGTCTGTAATCAATACAAACTCTCCATCATATGACTGTTCTTGTAGGTATGAGTTCATTATTTTCATTTTTTATTACGGTCATACCTTTTTTCTTTGGTACTACTTGTACATGACTTACCCAAGGGCTATCAAATATTGGATAAATAATACCTGCCGCTAGAAGTTTCACTACTTCTTTCTTCACAACTTCTTGCATTGCTGGGTTAAGTCTCCTTTGGGGTTGGACTATTGGCTTGTAATTATCCTCCATAAGGATCCTATGCGTGCAAATAGCTGGACTGATTGCTTTGGTGTCAGCTATAGTCCACCCTAAGGCTCTTTATTTTTACAAACTTTTGGCTTTTATTTCATCAAAAACCTGTCTTGACATTCCCAGATTAATGCAGCATTAATCTCCTATTCATTATTACAAAGTAAAGCTATACTATACTTTCATTAATTACAATTTGCTATACTAAGGAACATTTTTCAAATTTTCCAATTCTGCTCGCCATTTGGTCTTCTTTCTGCCTTGTATGTGTATATGTATTGCAATTTCCTTGCAGATTTCATCTATGTTGTATCTTACTTTGTTGAATATCATCGAATTTCTTTCATGCCAGATGCAGTAAACAACCATTGCAAACACTGTTGTGATCATTTCTGCCCTGCATTCTTTCTTTTTTGCCATATTGCTTATCCATTTCAGCTCATGCTGCCAGCTTCCTATCTGCCTCGCACTACCCATCCATATCAATACTCTTTCCCATAGTTTGTTTGTACTTGGACAACCAAAGTATAGGTGGTCAAATATTTCCACAGTCTTTGCACATAATACACATTCTGATTGAACTTGAATACCAAACTTGGCAAGTTTATCCACAGTTGCTATCCTTTGGTGAATAGTCAACCATAGATGGAACTTGAACCTAGGGTGAATTTGTGCATGTAAATGAATACTCTTCCATTCAACTTTGGGGAACTGAGGCTACAATTGGACATAAGTTTTGTGTATCTGAAATTTGCCTTGCTTCACAAAGTTGTCCAATGTGTTTGTGAGATTGTTATGAACTGACCTCAGCTTTTGTACTTCATCCTTTGCCTCTATGATCTTCCTCACAACCCATGCTGCTTTTTTGGGTGTGTGCACCTCTTCAATAAGTCTGATTTTTATGTAGTAGATGTGAGCCCATTTAATCCACATAGTATCCTTCTTCATAGCCAAAGCCCAGAGATGTTTTAATAAAGCTTCTTTGTTCCAAATCTTCATATTAATCACATTCAGACCACCTGTAGTTTAGGTTGACATATTCTATCCCACGCAATTAGTTCCTGGAATAATCAGTTGAGCCAGTCCACAAGAAGGTTCTACATATAGTCTCTATCATCTTCATGATCTTCTTTGGCAATAAGAAAATTTGAGCCCAATACGTTTGTATTCCAAATAACACTAATTTTATGAGTTGAATTCTTCATGAGTATGACAGCATCCTAGCTTACCAGCATCTTACTCTCTCTGTGATCTTTTCAACTAGAGGCAAACATTGATTAATGTTCAGTTTTCTTGCAGATAGTGGAACTCCTAGATATTTAAATGGTATACTACCTTTTGCATATCTAGTAAGCTCGATCAATTCATCATTTATTTGATGTGCTACACCAGCAATATAAATAGAACTCCTTTCTGCACTTGCTTGTAGTCCTGATGCATTTGAGAACCTGTTAAAGGTTTCCTGCAATATAGTAACTGATTGTGTGTCACCCCTGCAAAACATTAACAAATCGTCAGCAAAACAAATGTGTGTCACTCCCAGCTTCTTGAACTTTGGATGAAATTTGAACTCCTTCTGCATAGCTAATTGATTCATCCCCCTCTACAAGTACTCCATAGCAATCACAAATAGATAAGGAGACATTGGATCTCCTTGTCTAATACCTCTCTTAACAGGGAAAGGTCTAGTGAATCCTCCCTTCAGTGCTAGAGAATAGGACACGGTTGTCACACACTCCATTATCCATACAATGAACTTTTGAGGGAAACCAAGCTTTGTGAGCATATATCTAAGAAACTTCCAGTCCAGTAAATCATATGCTTTCCTTAAGTCAACCTTGAGTACACACCTTGGAGATAAGCCTTTCCTAGTGTAGCCATTGAATAACTCATGGCTAAAAAGTATATTATTCACAATGCTCCTCCCCTCTATGAATGCAGACTATGTTTTCCCAATTATACACTCTATTACCTTTTGATCCTTTTAGTCAGAATCTTAGCAATGACTTTGTAGACAGTAGTACAACAAGCAAAAGGTCTATAGTCTTTCACAGTTGTAGGTGCTGGAACTTTAGGAATCAATGTTATGGCTTTGCAATTTCATACTTTCTTCATCTTGATTGTTTGAAAAAAGAACAATACAACATCATAAACCTCTTGTCTCACTTCTTCCCAGTGCAGTTTAAAGAACTCTATTGGAAAGCCATCAACTCCAGGGGCTTTATCATTTGGCATGTCTTTCACTGCTCCATCAACCTCTTCATGTGTTACTTTCTTTATTAGCTCCTGTTGTTGTTGCAATGATAAGCACACTCATGCTTTGATGTATTTGGTATTTGGACATGGCTTGATCCCAGTGTCATTTCCCATAAGCTGCTTAAAAAAGTGATGAATTCTTTTTCTACAGCTTTAGGCTCTGTGACTCTAGCTCCCACATCATTATACACAGTGGTTATTGAATTCTTGCTTGCTCTGATCTTCAGTTATGCATAGAAATATTTGGAGTTTGAATCCCCATAGTCTATCCAGTTGACTCTTGCCTTCTGCCTCAGAACTCTTTCTTCTATTATACTCTATTTCTCTAATTCCTGCAATGTCTGCTTTTCCTTCTCAATCAAATCTTGATTAAAGGGATAAGTTTCAAGTTTAACTGAGTATACTCCAGCTGTTTTCTTATTTGACTCAGTCTTTTCTCATAGCTTTCCATCTCCCTATTTAATCCTTTGGTCATAATTTTCAGATGTTGTAACTTCTTCCATATGTTATCCATAGGGTCATTTGCCATCTTCTGCTTTCATACTTTATCCACCATAGATTGAAACTCCTTATGTTCCATTGTTACCATATACAACCTGAATGGTTTAGGATACATATTCATTCTTTTCCATATTTGGACCACTATAGGTGAGTGATCTGACACCCATGGTTCTAGGCAATCAGCTTCCACATGCCCATATTCCTTGATCCATTCAAAGTTCCTAAAGTCCCAATCAATCTTACTGTATGCCCTATCATCTGCATGTTGCTTATTACACCAAGTATAGAAACAACCTTTTGTCTTCAATTGGGTCAGTTGCATAGAGTCAATACAATCCTTGAATTCTTTCACCTCATTCATAGTAACTGGTTGTCCTAACCTATCATCAGTGGTTAGGACATTGTTGAAGTCTCCATTTATGAGCCATGGAAGTTGAACCTGCCCCCATATCATTTGTAATTCACACTATAAACTTGTTCGTTCCTGTAGTTTGTTCCTAGCATACACTACTGTCAACATAATCTGGTATCCAGTCACTGAATCACTCACTGTACAATGAATGAATTGTTCATGAACTTGAACAATATTGACTGAAAGATTGGTCTTCCACAGCACCCATATTCTACCATTCTCAGCCTTTGTATAGTTGCAGCAATAACCCCAGTCCCTTTCTACCTTGTACAATATCTTTTTTGTTTTCATTTCTTTGACTTTAGTTTCCATACATCCCCTGATATCTATTTTATTCTTTTGCAGAAAGATTTTCAATTCTTTCTGCTTATAAGGCTTGTTCAGCCCTCTTATGTTCCAAGTACTAATGATCATGGTGGGTGTTGTATGGGTTTATGACCCAGGCCCCCTCCCTGTGCAGATATTTTTCCAAATTCTTCTAATACATTGAATCTATTAGCATTGCTAACTTCATCAATTATACCCTGCTGATCCATTAAAGTATTCTGTCTTTCAGTGTCTTCAACTCTGTGTATCATCATTCTTCTTTGTTCTATACCAGCTTCAGAGTTTTGTTTCCCTTTGTCCCCTTCTATTGGAGGTTGCATTTCAGTCACCTCATCATTCTTCTCATCTTGTTCATGTTGATCTTTTGGCTTCCATTCCTGGACAACTCTCTCTGCCTCTATTTCTTCTCTTGGGAGCTTTGAATTCTGCATCTTCTTCTTTCCTACTTAGCTTCTAGCATTCAAATATATCATGTCCAAAATGCAAACATTCATTGCAGAATATTGGCCTCCACTCGTATAGAATTTCATGTTGTTTCACACCATTAGGAGTTACAATTTCAACATTCTCCACCAATGGCTTTGTTATGTCCATTTTCACTAGCACCCTTGCATAAGAGATTTTTCCAATTCAGCTGTGTATTTGTCTATGTACATTGGTATACCAACAGCACTGGCAACCTTACTCAGAGCATTAGCAGTCCAATACCCAACCGATAAACTAGGAAGGTGAATCCACAGTGGAATAGTAGTGATACATTTAGGATCAAAGTGGAAATCTCTCTCCCAATTCTGTAAGATCAATGGCTTGTTGTGAAATGTGTATGGCCCTGCTTGAACAACTGCATCTCTATCCTCCACAGTTGTGAATCGAAAAACATAATAGCCATCATGGTGATATAGAATTTGGGGATTAACAACAAAATCCCATACTATTTCTACATAACTCACCATAGATTTCTCATACGGAGTATCTCCCAATACATACCCAATTAGAGCAGTTTCCCCATATTCTTTCAACTCACTCACATCTTCTTCCTCTATTTGAATGACCACCTTACCTTCCATGTGACTTGGTGGAATGTATTCCAATCTCTTCCTTATCTGAGAATTTCGATTCTGTTGTCGAAGTTCCTTTGCATGCACTGTCCTCTCCACTTATATCTTTGCAGCTGCTGCAAGATCTGGATCTGGTGTTTGCTTTGAAGATCCAGCCTCAGAGAATTGTAGTCATTTTGGACTCGTTGGCAGATTCTCCTTACACTTCTGAGCTGCCATCGCTGAATTCTCATTTTTATTGTTCCATTGGTTAGTGTTCCTCTCTTCCGTTCCATTTAGCTCACTTTCCTCACGAATTGGTTGAAAATTAGCTGGTAAGAAGCTTCCAAACGTTAACGGAGTGCTGGTTTGCATCGTTGAGTTCGCCGGCGTAGTAGCAGCAGTCACCGGAGCTGCTTGCTTGCGTCTCCTAGCCATCAGTGGTGCACGCTAGCCTTCCTTGGCTTATCGTGCGCCGAGAGCATTTGAGACTCGGAATATACTATTATATATGGAATTATTTAGGAAGCCACCCTAAGGCTATTTTGTGTTCTCTTAAAACTCTAATTAGTTTTATTTCCTATTATGCAGTTAAAGAAGATGAAATAATTACCGGAAATAATTCAGGTTCAAGAAAGATATATTTCAAATGAGAAGGAAGAGTTTTGAGTTCAATTTTCGGTTGAACTTCTTCTAGTGTGATTTTCTCATTTTCTGAATCTTTTTCTAGTGTTTTAGCTTCTTCGTTGATTGTGGGACTTTCATCACTTTTGGTACCTGACCTGGCCAAGCATTTTTCTAATGAATCAGTAATTAATTGATTATCCTTGATGTAACGACCCGACCGATCATTCCGAGAGTATTAGCCCCGTTTCCCCTATTTTTGTTTTATTATGTGTTGTTCAGCTCTCTTATATTGTGTTGGGTCGGTTGGCTCAGGTTCAGAGTGGTTGTGATGAGAATTGAGACACATAGTCTCTTAAATTGGTTTAATAATTGGAAAAAGTCAACTAGGAGTTGACTTATAGGTAAGCGACCTCGGAATGTAGATTTTATGGCTCGGATAGCTTCGTTAGGTGATTTGGGACTTAGGAGTGTGATCGGATGATTTTGAGGTTCGGAGTAGAATTAGGCGTGAATTGGCAAAATTGAGTTTTTGGCGATTTCCGGTCGGCAGTAGAAATTTAGCTATCGGGGTCGGAATGGAATTCCGGAAGTTGGAACAGGCTCGCAGGGTTATTTTGGGTGTGTGTGCAAATTTTCAGGTCAATCGGACATGTTTCGGATGATTTCGGCATCTTTGGCGATATTTAGAATTTTCTAAGTTCATAGGCTTGAATGCGAGGTGAATTTGGTGTTTTGATGTTATTTTGGGTGTTACGAGGGTTCGACTATGTCCGGGTGATCATTTATGAGTTGTTTGTATTTTTGGTTGGGGTCCGGAGGGGCTCGGGATGATTTCGGATAGCCAACGGGGAGTTGGAAATTTGGAAAATGCAGCAGAAATGCTGCTAATGTTGTTTCTCTAGTGTGGCCGCACCTGCGGAAGGGAAGTCGCATGTGCGATGGCCACAAGTGTGGAAATGGGGGCGCAGGTGCGGATTTTGGCTAGGCTGGAAGAGAGCCGCATGTGCGAGGTTTTGGCCGCATCGCAGGTGCGAAAAATGGCCCTTTAAGTGAAATGTGCAGGTGCACACCTGGTACCGCAGGTGCGGGTCCGCATGTGCGAGAAAAGGACCGCAGGTGCGGCCATCGCTGGGCAGATCATATAAATAGGACCCTTAGCGATTTTTGGGTCATTCTTCCACCATTTTTTCTCGGGTTTGAAGCTTTATGAAGGGTTTTGAAGACGGAATTCTAGAGTTCTTCGTGTAGGTAAGACACTTGTTTATATGTGATTTATGGACTGATTAGTGGTGAAATTGTGGGAAATTAGTACCAAATTGGGGTAATTAGGGCTTGTAATTAGAGACTTTAAAATGGGGATTCGAGGGGTCATTTGAGGTCCTATTTTAATGTTCTTGGTATGTATAGACTCGTGGGAGGATGAGGATTCCTGGGATGTAAATTTTATCAAATTCCGAGATGTGGGCCCGGGGGTCGGGTTTGGCCAATTTTGGGATTTTGGGTAATTTTTGATAACTTTTGAATGGGCTTCATTCCTTGGCATATTATAATGATATAAATCGGTTTTTGGTAGATGTGGAGCACTCGGAGGCCGAGTCTAGAGGAAAAGGCACTGTGGGCTAGGATTTTAGCCAACTTTGAGGTAAGTAACGTTTCCAAACTTGGTTCTGAGGGTTCGAAACCCCGAACTATATGATATATGACTATAATTGAGGTGACGGGCGTGCGAGCGTGCACCGTGTGATTTGTGGCCTATCTCATCCCATGGAACCGTCTAGTAGCTATTACGGGTTTATATACGCACTTCTATTAATGTGGTAAATGTGAACATGTTAGAAATCATGTTAAGTACAAATGCTAAGGCTTCACGCCGAAAATGCTGAGAACCGAGTGGTCGTATATTACTGTCTCATTTTGTGATTATTTGATTTCATATACTCAGTCCTATCATAGCATATCATTTCATGCCTCAGTCTCAGTATTGTTGATTATATGCATATTTATCATTGTTTCGAGTTAATTCATGCATCTGTGAGCCCATGTGAGCGAGACTGGAAAGTAATGACTGAGTGAGGCCGAGAGCCTGTTATTGAGACGGTTATGAGATCGGACTGCACACCGCAACAATACTTTAATCATGCCTTCGTTGGCTTGATATGTCTCTTGGGCCACTAGGGGCCCTCCTGAGTCTTTAAAACCCTAGTGAGCGCATTGATATTGAGGGATGGATCTTCCCTGGACATGGATCTTGTCCGAAGATGATGATATTGAGGGATGGATCTTCCCTAGACATGGATCTTATCCGAAGTTGATAATATGGATGGATGGATCGTCCCTAGACATGGATCTTGTCCGAGTGTTGTATTCCGGAGATGGAACTTCTCTGTGGGGCTGGATTGGCCTTTTCCTAAGTACTGAGTGACTACGGTCATCGGTGTTTATGCATATTCCGGGATGGATCTTCCCTGGGCCTGAGAGCCATATACAGTACTGAGTGAACTTCTGTGGGAGAGTTGTGAGCACTATGTGCATTTCCACATTGTTGATATGTTGGCATGTAGAGCATATTGAGATATATCTGGCATATTCTGTTGTTATTTTCTGATAAACTGTGAACATGTCTAAATTTTGTACGCTGAATTATTATAATTGTTGAGGTTTAGTCTGTCACTACCTCTCAGCCCATAGTTTGGGTTCGTTACTTCTGAGTTGGTGTACTCACGTTACCCCCTGCACCTCGTGTGCAGATCCAGGTACATTGGGACCCGGTAGTGGTTGTTGAGCAGCTGTCAGAGTTTCTTTCGGAGTCGTCGAGGTAGCATCTGGCGATCGCAGCCTTGTCTTCTCCTTCTCTATCTTTATGTCTCACTCTTATTATTTCAGACTATGTTGTCTAGTTTGTATTTTTGACATTCTTACGTTGTAGTAGCTCATGACTCGATGACACTAGATCTGGGGTTGATTTTTATTGTATTTTAATGATGTTAAACTTTCGAATGGATTATTATTGACACGTTTGTCCCTGCATGCATCAATTTTTCTGAAGATAAATCCTTATTTAAACAAAATGTGTGGCTTGTCTGATTTCACGACATGCGCCATCACAACCGGGTGTTATGGGGTCGTGACACTTGAATTCATCTACAAGGTCATCTAGTAAGTCAATTTGAAAACAAGATGATGATGACTCATTCCCAGGGAATTTCATCATTTTTTGCATGTCAAAAATTACTCTCTCCTCATCAACTCGCAATATTAAATATCCTTGATGTACATCATTTATCGCCCTTCCTGTTGCGAGAAATGGTCTACCTAAAATTGATGGTACCTCAGTATTTTCTTTCATTTCAAGTACTATAAAATCTACTGGGAATACAAATTTATCTACTCTAACGAGGACATTTTCAATTATTCCTTTGGGTCTCTTAGTACTTTGATCGGCTAATTGAAGAGACACACAAGTATCTTTCATTTCACCAAGTTCTACTTTCCTTAAAATTGAGAAAGGCATTAGATTTATTGAAGCACCCGAATCACATAATGCCTTTTCAAAGTGAGCACCTCTCATAGTACAAGGAATTGTAAAACTTCCTGGATCACCAAGTTTCCGCGAAAGCTTATTTTTGAAGTATAGCACTACATTTTTCAGTAAGCTTAACCACTGAAACATCTTCCAATTTCCTTTTACTTGACAAAATTTCTTTGAGAAATTTAGCATATGAGGGCATTTGTGTCAAAGCTTCTGTGAAAGGTATGTTAATGTAAAATTGCTTTAAAATATCCAGAAACTTTGAAAATTGTTTGTCAAGATTTTCTCTTTTCATTTTTTGGGGAAAAGGAAGGGGTACAGAGTGAGGATTTGTCATCAATTCATTTTCTTGTACCTTTTTTCCTTTATCTTTTTTTTTTTAGAAGTTCAGAGTCTCTTTTATTCTCACCTTCATTTACCTATTCCAATTCTTGTGGTTTTCCTTGTCTATCTGCATATGGATCATCAAGAGTTCTATCTGACCGTAGAGAGATGGCTTTGAGGTGTTCCTTTGGATTTGTTTCGGTGTTGCTTGGTAGAGCACCTTTTATTTGTTCAGACATGAGGGTTGCTAATTGGCTCATCTGAATTTCTAAATTATTGATGGCTGAACTTTGACTTTCAACTTTCTCATCAGTAGCTTTAATGAATTTGTACATCATGTCTTCGAAGCTTTGCTGATGATCTCTCTGGGGTGGTTGTTGATATTTTTGGAAATCTTGTTGCACTTTGTTTTGATTTTGAAAATCAGGTGGTCCCTGTACCTACTACTTTTGATTGAAAAATCTTTGAGGATTTTCAACACCATTTGTGTTACTCCATTGGAATCTCGGATGTTTTTGTGCCATGGGACTACCGAATGGATAACTGGTTCTATAACCAATAATATTTACTTGTTCTTCATTTTGCGTTGAAGCTTGGCACTCATGATTGGGATGATTACCTCCACAAACGTCACAATTCTCATGTTGAGATGATGATTGAGTATTTACCTGAAATGCCTCAACTTTTTGTGTCAGAGTTGCAATTTGTTGCGCTAATGAATTCCAAGCTTCAACCTGATTGACTCATGTTGCTTTCTTAACAATCATTCCGTTAGAGGGCCATTGAACATCATTTTCTGAAATTTTATTGAGCAATTGCATGGCTTCTGCAGTGGTTTTTCTCATTATGGATCCTCCTGATGCTGCATCAATAACATCTCTAGCAGAGGGTTTAAGACCATGATAAAAAATATACAAAATGTCAGGATCTTGGATACCGTGGTGTGGGCATTTTCTTAGAATTGATTTTGATCGTTCCCATGCTTGGTATACAGATTCAGTATTTGTTTGCACAAAATTATTGATCTCTTGCTTCATTTTAAATGTTTTTGCAGGTGAAAAATATTTATCAAGAAATTTCTGAGTCATTTGGTCCCATGTAGTGATTGAACCTCTCGGCAGACTTCGCAGCCATATTTTTGCTTCACCTTTTAAAGAAAAAGGAAAAAGCCGCAACCTGATGGCGTCTGTTGTGACTCTATTATACCTGCAAGTTTCAACTAATTCAAAAAAATCAATTAGATGTGTGTCAGGATCTTCACTCGCATCACCTGTAAATTGGCACGAATATTGAATTGTTTGAATAAAGCATGTGCGAATTTCAAAGTTATTTGCTGCAATTGGTAGTCTCCTCACACTTGATTCTCCTTCAAAATGATCTGGCCTTGCATAATCTCTTAGTATTCTATCACGTCGTGGTGCCACTTCATCAAACTGGTCTTCTACTTGATGTGGCGGGAGTTGGTTATTGTTGTTAAGTTCTTCGTTCTCCATTACTTCTTTTGAAGAAATTTGAGATCGTGAAACTTGTTCCTTTCGCAACAACCGCAAGGATTTTTCAATTTCAGGATTGTATTCAACTAGTTCTCTCGAGGAGGAACGGGTCATACACTTCCCTGTAATTTATGCACAAAAGTAAAAATAATTAGACAAACAAATCTCAAATTAGTAGTAAAACAATTAATTTGTAGTAGATTTTGCCAATCCCCGGCAACGGCGCCAAAAATCTGACGAGTGTCTAGCGTATATATAATTCTGACTCGTACCCTGTCAAATAATAGTATAGAAAGATGTCAAACCCACAGAGATTGGTTTATCTATTCTATCAGACATTTCTTGCTTTAATGACTATTGGAGAAAATCAGAAAGAGTTGAGTTGTGAGTTAACTAACTAAAAATACGTAAATGAAGAAATGGAGAAATATTTTTTTTCACAAATACAAAAGATGTTGGGATCCTCACTCCACTTAATATTTCTATTATATAGAAGATATATTTATTCTTTAGTTTATATTTCTCACAAATGTATAAATGTCTCTCACGATTAAACTTATATATTATTACTTATGTTGAACAATTAGTTGCACTCCTTTCGGTTATACAAATTAATCACCAAAATAGTAATATTAAAGAACCAGAAATAAAAGCTTGAATTGAAAAATGCTCTTTTTAGTAAGTCCCTTTTGGTTATTCTACTTGTTATAATAGATTAATACAATATTTGCCTCTCTCGATTATAAATAAATGTAGAATTCATTATAACATAATATAGATAGATATCACTATATAAGTATGAACATCTATCAATAACGCAGATAAACATGAAATAGAATTTAGTTCAAGCATTTAAAATTATAGAATAATATCTATTATTATATAAAATATTAAGATCTGTCATTCTCCCAACATAAGAAAAGTTACTCCATATTGGAGCTAATAATGACAACGAAAATATTCTTGCCCATTAAATAAGAAATAGAAAGAAATACTCAACAAGAATATTTTCCCCTATTTAATTTAAAATAGGAACTAGAGTAATTTCTCACACTACAATTTATTCGAAACTAGAGATGAAGCCAATATAATGGCTAAAAGAAGAAAAAGAAGAGAAACTAAAGAAGGAAGAGAAAGGAAACAACTTTCTGCTTAAAACTTGATTTCAATAAGCTTTCTTTTTCGCTCCCCGCTCTTTCGGTTCACAATTGATGCCTCTTTTTATAGACAAGACATGACAAACTTTTCAATACACTCTTGGATATGAACGTGTCATGGCTGGTTGTGGCCTTGTTATGCTTGGTTATGAGCTTCTGTTGTAGGTTAGTTATGGATCAATTATAGTTTGTTGTAGCCGGTTGTGAGTCGTTTGTCCTTTGTCATGATAGATCACGTCTTTCTTTAGCACCATATTTTACTCTGCTTTAGCTTTTCCGTTTTTCTAATTTTTCCTCTATAATCTTCTCGTTTGACGAGTGTTTAGCGTATATATAATTATGGCTCGTACCCTGTCAAATAATAGTATAGAAAGATGTCGAACCCACAGAGATTGGTTTATCTATTCTACAGTCATTTCTTACTTTGATTACTATCAGAGAAAATCAGAAAGAGTTGAGTTGTGAGTTAAATAACTAAAAATGTGTAAATGAAGAAATAGAGATTTTTTTTTTCCACAAATATAAAAGATGTTGGGATCCTGGCTTCACTTAATATTTCTAGTATATAGTAGATATATTTATTCTTTAGTTTATATTTCTCACAAATGTATAAATGCCTCTCACGATTACACTTATATATTATTACTTAAGTTGAACAATTAGTTGCACTCCTTTTGGTTATACAAATTAATTATCAAAATAGTAATATTAAAGAACCAGAAATAAAAGCTTGAACTGAAAAATGCTCTTTTTAGTAAGTCCCTTTCGATTATCCTACTTGTTATAATAGATTAATACAATATTTTCCTCTCTCGATTACAAATAAATGTAGAATTCATTAACATAATATAGATAGATATCACTATATAAGTATGAACATCTATCAATAAAGCAGATAAAAATGAAATAGAATTTAGTTCAAGCATGTAAAATTATAGAATAATATCTATTATTATATAGAAATATTAAAATATGTCATTCTCCCAACATAAGAAAAGTTACTCCATATTGGAGCTAATAATGACAACGGAAATGTTCTTGCCCATTAAATAAGAAAATAGAAAGAAATATTCAAGAAGAATGTTTTTCCATATTTAATTAAAAACAGGAATTAGAGTAATTTTCCACACTATAATTTATTCGAAACTAGAGATGAAGCCAATATAATGGCTAAAAGAAAAAAAAGAAGAGAAACTAAAGAAGGAAGAGAAAGGAAACAATTTTCTGCTTAAAACTTGATTTCGATAAGCTTTCTTTTTCGCTCCCCGCTCTTTCGGTTCAAGATTGATGCCTCTTTTTATAGCCAAGTCATGACAAACTTTTCAATACACTCTTGGATATGAACTTGTCATGGCTGGTTGTGGCCTTGTTATGCTTGGTTATGAGCTTCTGTTGTAGGTTAGTTATGGATCGGTTATAGTTTGTTGTAGCCGGTTGTGAGTCAGTTGTCCTTTGTCATGGCAGATCACGTCTTTCTTTAGCACCATATTTTACTTTGCTTTAGCTTGTCCGTTTTTCTAATTTTTCCTCTGTAATATTCTCGTTCCCGGACCAATTCTTCTTTAACCTTTCCTGCATAATTTAGACAAAAATATGGAAGAAATATGATAGTTTTTTTGTGTTTTTCAAAGATATTATATGTTTAAAAATCAAGTAAAATGCACGTATCAATACCACAGTTATCCATGCAAGTATTGAATTCTAGACTTTTGCTCATTCTGTGAGGTCTGCCACATTATTTCTCATCCGGATCAAGAATGACATTGAAATCACCCCCGATGCACCATGGACCATTCACCTGAAGATTGGTTAAATCTAAACTATTCCACAGCTCTCTCCTTTCTTCAAGAGTACATTTAACATATACTGTTGTGATGTAGAGATCACTGTTTGCAGCCCCATAATGCAATTTGATAGTAAGTTGTTGTTCGTGATTGTTCAATATAGTAGTCATGTGGTTTCCTGACCACATGATCCAAATCTGACCATTCGAATTAGAGATACAGTGTTGATAGCCAAGGAACCTCCTGCACCTTTCTATTTGATTAATACTGACAAAAGGTTCCATAATAGCAACTAGTTCCACCTTATAGATGTAGATCAATTTTTTTAACCTTGGTAGGACTTTTTTGGTATTCACTCCCCTAATGTTCCAAAAAATGACATTTATCATGAAAACAGTTCAGGCTAGCATGAGTGTCACCTTTAGGAGATGCAGTATCTTTGCTTTTGTTCTTTTTACTTCTTTTTTTCTTTGGAACATATGATCTGGAAAGACTCATCCTTTGAATCAGTTTGTATTTGATCTTCAGGAACCATTACTGTCACCCTATTAGGAGATGTCACCTCTATTTGTTGGCTAGTCACATATCTGTCTTGTTTGGATTTGGATTCCATATTGAGATCAACTACCATCTCAATCCCAAGAAGATTTCGAATTTCGGAAGGCACACTAGTTGATTCATTGACATAATCACTTATAGTTAGATCTCTCTTTTGCATTTTTCTGTTTTCAATATCTTCCTTCTCACTATGATTATCATTTTCTCGAATGGACTCATGTAGACTCTCCTTTGTTTCACTGTTATTGATATAGACTTTCTGATCCTGTTTGTTTAGCTTTGTTCTCGAGGGAAACTAATCATTGACAACCTTAGCTTGATCATTAACAACCTTAGCTTGATCTCCCTGTTCACCAACATTAGGCTGCCCTAGATCATTCACAACATTAACAGTATTACTGTACTGGTTCAGGTTTTGAAGGGCCAAACTTATCTCTTTGTTATGTTTCTAACTCCTGCTAGAGTCATCTGATAAGTTGAGAATTGGTTTGAAAATGACTTTGGTTTTCTTCTTAGGTAGTTTTCCATGTTTTCTTTTTTTAGTTTTTTTCCTGGATCTCTTCCTGATGTTGCTTGATGGTTGTTGTGGGAGTTTATCAGATTCTATCTCACTTTTTTGCTTTGGAGTGGTTCTGTTTTCAGTCTGCCCATTATTAACGGCAATTCCAGATTCTGCAAATTCAGATTCTCTATTTTGATCAATTTGTTTAGCAGTTTCTCTATTAAAGGCAATTCTAGATTTCAGATTTTGATCATCAAATACCCTGTTATCCTCATTCTGATTTTCAGCAGTCTTTTGATCCTCTAACTCCCTATTTTCAGCAGCTTTTTTCCTCTCTAAAGCTCTACAATTGACAAAATCATGCCCCAACGTTCGACAGAACTTGCAGTATTTAGGTACACCCTCAAATTCAATTTTTTGCACAAAGCCTTTTTGAGGTGCATTATCATATATTTGACCAACATAGACACAGTTCGGTTGGTCTTTAAGCAAGTAGATTTCAACTCTTACTTTGGCCATACTAGGCCTTGTTCTTCCTTTAGTATCTAAGTCCATTTCAAGGGGAGTACCAATTGCACTCACCACTTGTTTAGCATAATTTCAAGTGTGCATATGAAAAGGTAATCCAGGAAGAAGGACCCATACCGGAGAGATAGGTAAGTCTTCCTCCGGCTTGAAATCCGACGATCATTTTTGAAGCCACATTTGCTGCCCTTCAATTTCGATAACTCTTTTAAACCAAAGAGAATTAAAATCTTCTTCATTAGTGAAATCAAGGAACACATTATACATATTGTAGACCCCAATCTTGACAGAGCCCTTAATCGATATTAATTTCTTGAATTTTGACCTAATTTTGTCAATTTGGGGCCTTGGTTTGAGGAATATCCCAACGATTGTGAGTTTGCACTCCTCAACCATAACATCATAGTAATATGTTGCTTTAAATAGAACCGTCGGCATGCCTTTGTGCATTGTGTGAGTCGCTATGACAGACTCCCTGCCATGGCAATTTGAAGGGGACGGAGCACAAGATGAAGAGATGACCTTTGTAGCATAGGTTAATTTTATGTCAATTGGATCAGAGGGATGGATCGCGATGTTATTAGGAGTCGATTGACCTCCCAGACGCGCCAGAGCGGCGCCGTCTGGCGGGTCCATCGGATGGCGCGTGAAAGAGACGGAGGTTTATAACATAGCCGTTGGGGTTCAGTTGTAGAGAGAGAAGAGAATCTTAAATGTTGAATTAATCATGAAAATATTTTACCTTAATGTAAAGAAATTATTTTTAATTCATTTATCAGCATTTGATATAGACGATACATGATAAATACGGAGATAGTGTTTACATTTTTCGTATTAAAATAAGATTGGCAACAATGTCTAAAAGCTGACACAAATCAGTATTATATGTAAGAGTTTTAATATTCTGAAAATTATTTCGTTCCATACTTGAGGGAAATTATTTGAACGAAAGCCATTGTTCGGTAGCTTATGCTACTTGTTAATAATTTCATTGAATATCGAGAACCCTTATGTAGAAACTAGTGGTTGCTTTAATTTTTTAATTTTTTTCATTTGACTTTTAATTCTCTTAAAATGATGTTGGACAATTGTGGTCATATACTAATATTCTAGAGTTTTGAAATTATGTGTAGAGATTTGTATAGTAGTATAAATTGGACTTACTACTACTACTACCAAATTGTACGTATACAAAATGTGTTTCTAGGACTAGACCCACTGCATTCCAGGAACTTGTTAAATTGGTGAGGGACCAAATATATTAAATACGTGGCTAAAGTTTGGAGGTATTGTGATTATTGTTGTAGCAAATTAGGTGTCTTCTTTGTAGATAGACGGCCTACCAAAAAGTAACTTCCAAAAGATGGCACAAGTCATATGTGTTCTACCAACAATTATTTATTAGAAAAGCTTTCTTGATTCTTAACGGCGGATTGGGAAGAATAACAAATGCAGCGTTCGTGGTGGGTTTGCCCAATTACATGCAAGATATTACAGTAGATATATACTCTTCACGATTATCCATATATGTGCATAACACATGGTATCGTAATCACATATGTATATGTGTATATATATATATATATATATATATATATATATATATAATATGACGAATATGTTTGGCAAATAACTTTTTATTATTTACTTATAATTAAATAATATATGTGTTCACTTTAATTTGTCTTTTAAAGTTGAATTGCTTAGATGTTTTACCTAGCGGGGTGCAGTTAGTTAAATATTTTTCCAATTGCACATGCATAAAGTGATAAAACAGTATAAAACGTATGTTTGTTTGTGTGTACGCGTGTGTTTTTCTTTTTTCTTTCTTTTTGGTTGTTGTACTTCTTTCCCTTCTTCCCTTGTTACGTCATTCTTTTATATAATGTTTATTGAGAAAGAGGTAGAAATTACCAGCAGCAGAAACACTCCTAAAATACAAAAAATGTTTGACCCCTTGGACGCGCCCCTTACGTCATGGTCTGCTTTCTAGCCATGCCCCATGACTCCTTGGATGCACCCCGTGGCGTCGAAGCAAGCCTCCCAACGCCTAGCGCCACGGACGACCCCGTGATCTTGGCCGCGCCAAGTGACAAGCGCGCATGTGCCTCTGTCGCCCCACCGATTTCCCTCGCTAGCGCCCAGCCGCAAGCAACTGCCAACAGCGCCGCCGCGCGCGCAGACAATGCCGCACGCGCATATCGTGATGCCTGAGACAAAGTTGCTGCCAACGGACCTATTTCTACCTTTGTAGAAAACTAAGTCTTTTTCCCTGTAAATATAGAGTAGTTTTATTCCATTTACTTTCATTATGTTTCTCTAGCGTAGTTTGGTCTACTCATGTAACTTTGGTTTATTATTTTTAAGCATTATTAGGGGGTATCAAGCTAGCAAGCAATTCTCTGTACTGGTGTCCCTACCCCTCGACACCGCGTTGCCTTCTTTTTTGTAATAGCTTTCATTAATGCAATCAAGCTTTTATTCAATTCTCATTACTGTTCTTGCAATTGTTGGAATTGGTTTTCCCGCACGGCACTAACAATCTCGTCTAGCGTGTGGAGGGGACCTCACTCGGCGGACAGCAACCACCCTGACATCAGTTGCTTAGCCTTACTTCGCCCTTCTAAAGAATCTCAGGAAAGCGCCGTGTAACAGTTGGTATCAGAGCCTAGGCTCGACATCGGACGAGGGAATGCATTGGCATTACCACCATTTCTGACCATGGTGGTTCATGGGGACCGCATTGCGGCCCTTGAGGAGACGGTTGACGTACTACGACCCATTGTGGATACGGTGCCGAAACTGAAAAACAACCTACTGCAAAGGTTGGACGACCTGGACCGCAGAATGGCCCAGGCCGAAGTTGACATAGGAAACATAAGTCGCGACTCTGAAGGAGACCGGCAAACGGCAGCTACTGAGGCAACTGGAAATCAAATCGGGGGCGCTGTGAACCCCACCCCCTTGGCACAGAAGCTGAAAATTCCTGAGCCAAAGCCATACAGTGGGGCTAGGAATGCTAAAGAAGTGCAAAATTTCATCTTCGACATCGAGCACTATTTTGATGTCGTGGGAGGCCTAGAAGAAGCCAAGAAGGTAGCAACTGCTGCCATGTATCTTCAGGGTGATGCTAAGCTCTGGTGGTGAGTGAAGTATGAAGCCATCAGGGCCGGTGAAGATGCTCTGGAGACATGGGCGGAACTGAAGGCAGCCATACGCCTACAGTTCTTTCCCGAAAATATTGAGTACAATGCAAGGAGGAAACTACGGGAGCTCCGCCAGACCAAATCAGTGCGGGACTACGTGCGAGAATTCTCTGCACTTATGCTGAACATTCGAGACATGGGGGACAAGGACAAGCTCTTCACATTCCTGGAAGGGTTGAAACCATATGCCCGCATGGAGCTGCAAAGGCAAATGGTATATACCCTTCCTAAGGCAATCCAAGCAGCGGAATGCCTTGGGGACTACCAAATGGAGACTCGGAAGAATAGGTCGCAGCCACCTGTCCGAGCGGGTTACAAAGGAGGCCAGCCTACCAATGGTGGACCTAACAGAAGTGGGGGCGACCGGACTGCAAGCAAATCTAAGGCTCCCTCCTCAGGCAGTAACAATGTTGCATCAAACAGCAATGACCGGTGGGGAAAGCCACCCTCAGGGTGCGTCATTGCGGCGGGCCACATTGGAATAATGAATGACCACATGCACAGATGAATGCCCATCAAGCTTATGATGATGGGACAAATGATGAAGCAGATGATGATGAACAGACCGAACCAGTTAGTGCGTTCAATGCCATTGTGGGTTCTATTTCTGAGGCATTAGCGGGAACCAGTGCTGGTATCCGCAAGAAGAAAGACCCCCGCCCAGTCGCCAAGAAGAGGGTAAAGAAGACGAATAAAGGGACTCCTCCTAAGCAAGAGAAAACCTTGATGTTCGTTGAACTGAGGGTAAACGGCAAACCCATTCGGGCGATGATAGATACAGGTGCTACTCACAACTACTTGGCCTCAACACAGGTGGAGCGTCTTGGGATAGTTGTGGGAAAGGGTCGGGGTCATGTCAAAGCTATTAACTCACCTCCTCAGCCAGTAGGTGGAATAGCCAAAGACGTACCGGTGAAGATGGGGCTTTATGAAGGAAAGTTCACCTTGCGCGTGGTGATCATAGATGACTTTGAGCTGATAGTGGGACTGGAATTCTTGAGGCAGACTAACACCATGCCCGTACCATATGCGGACATGCTTCTGATGATGGGAGTAAACGGGGCCACGCCCTGTATTATTCTGTGCATATCCATGAAGATGGCCGCTGAGAACTTCTCGGCCTTGCAACTAAAAAAGGTAGTCAAGAGACATGAACCTACATTTCTGGCTACCCTATGCATTGAAGAGGTAGAACGCTCATCGGGTCCACTTCCTACGCCCGTAAAGGAGATGCTACTGGAATTTGAAGATGTCATGCCACAGGAAATGCCGAGGCGACTTTCGCCTAGGCGCACTTAGACCATGAGATTGAGTTGGTGCCGGGTGCGAAGCCACCTGCCCGGGCGCCTTACAGAATGTCACAACCCTAACTCACCGAGCTTCGGAGACAACTGACAGAAATGCTAGACACAGGGATCATTGTACCCTCCAAGTCCCCATATGGGTCCCCTTTGCTTTTCTAGAAGAAACATGATGGTAGTCTACGCCTCTGCGTGGATTATCGGGCGATGAACAAAATTACTGTGAAGAACAAGTACCCTATTCTACTCATGGCAGACTTGTTCGACAGATTAGGGAGTGCCACGGTGTTCACAAAAATTGACATGAAGACAGGGTACTGGCAGGTCCGGATTGCTGAGGGTGATGAACACAAGACGACCTGTGTGACAAGATATGGGTCGTTCGACTTCCTAGTTATGCCGTTCGATTTGACTAATGCCCCGACCACATTTTGCACCCTGATGAGCCAGGTCTTCTGAGAGTGCATTGATGAATTTGTGGTGGTCTATTTGGATGATATTGTGGTCTATAGCCAGACACTAGAAGAACACCTGGAGCACTTGCGGAATGTCCTAGCCCGGTTGCGGGAGCATGAATCGTACGCAAAGCTATCCAAGTGCTCATTTGCTCAGAAATAGATCGACTTCCTCGGGCATGTCATTGCGGAAGGGCGGATCAATATGGACTAGCAAAAGATCCAAGCCATCACAGATTGGCCGCCACCCAAGGATATCCACGCCTTGAAGGCATTCCTTGGCCTGTGCAATTTCTATTGGCGATTTGTGAAGAACTACTCCCTCATCACAGTACCATTAACTGAACTCCTCAAGAAGGTCACGCCTTGGGATTGGGGTCCTAGGCGAGCGGAGGCCTTCAATGCTTTAAAAGCGGCTATGTCTAGTAGCCCTGTCTTGGCCCTCCCTGACTTGGCCAAGCCATTCTAGGTGCAAACAGATGCTTCCGCCTATGCTCTTGGCGGGGTCTTACTACAAGGACATCCCGTAGCATATGAGAGCCGGAAGCTGAAGGATGTAGAACGGTGATATGCCGCCCACGAGAAAGAATTATTGGCTGTCGTTCATTGCTTACGCCTATGGAGGCATTATCTGCTTGGATCACCGTTCATGGTAAAGACAGACAACACAGATGTTAGTCATTTCATGGCCCAGCCGAAGCTGAATGGCCTACAGGCCCGATGGCAGGAACTCCTAGCGGAATTTAACTTCAACCTGGAGTACCGAAGTGGGAAGTCTAAGCATGTGGCTGATGCGCTCAGTCGCAGAGTGGACATAGCATCGGTGTGCCTACTCGCCACCCTAAGGGGGAGCGAAGTAGCCACCACCATTAAATACCAGATACAGGATCTACTCATCAAGGATCCCGCTGCACAGTATTTGGTTGATCTAGTAGGACAGGGCAAGACTCGCCAGTTCTATATGGAGGATGGTTTACTGAAGGTAAAAGGGAACTAACTTTATGTTCCAAAGGGAGGAGATCTGAGAAGAACCCTCTTGGCGGAATGTCATGACACTCTGTGGGCCCGCCATCCCGGCGAAGAACGCACCATGGCCTTGCTTCGCCGTGCATATTATTGGCCCCAAATGGACGACAACGTCGCGCAGTATGTGAGGACTTGTCTAGTATGCAAAAAGGACAAGTCCGACCGCTTGACACAAGCGGGACTCCTGGAACCTCTAGCTGCTCCAAAGAGACCTTGGGAAAGTGTGTCTCTGGATTTCATCACCGGATTGCCCAAGGTTGGAGATCTCACAACTATCTTGGTTGTGGTGGATCGATTTTCAAAGTATTCCACCTTCATTGCAGCACCTAAATATATATCAGCAGAAGATACAACTCGACTCTTCTTCTCTCATGTCGTCAAATATTGGGGCTTGCCCAAAGAAATTGTTAGTGATCGCGATTCACGCTTCACTAACAACTTTTGGACCTAACTATTTAAGTGCCTTGGGTCAAAATTGAGTCACAACTCAAGTTTTCATCCACAATCTGATGGCCAGACGGAGCAGTTCAATGGTATGTTGGAGGAATATCTCCGCCATTTTGTTACCGGATCGCAGAAGAATTGGGTGAAGCTTCTGAATGTTGCCCAACTGTGTTTCAATTCACAAAAGAGCTCCAGTACAAACAAAAGCACTTTTGAAATTGTTATCGGGCAACATCCGCTACTCCCACACACCGTGAATGCACCAAACATGAGAAAATCTCCTAGTGCTACTAGCTTCTCAACAGAATGGAAGCGGAATATGGAGATAGTGCGGAGCTATCTGGTAAAGCCCAAAAGCGAATGAAGAGGCATGCTGATCAGAATCGTCGCTTTGTTGAATACCAAGTAGGAGATAGAGTGATGGTCAAAATCCCAAAGCGGTACTTATTTGCAGGGGTCCATGAACCTCGCCTGTTGCAGAAATATATTGGACCTTTGTCCATTGAAAGGCGCATTCGGAAAGTTGCATACCGGGTGGATACCCCAGCTTGGTGGAAAATCCATCTCTCCATGTCAGTCTATTGAAACCTTTTCGGGAAGACACGAAGGATCCTTCACGGAGCCAACTCACAATACTCAGTATTCGAGGCAACGGTTCAACCGGGAAAAGGCAGGCTGAAGCTATTCTTGATGACTGGGTAATTCATGCCTCCAGGAAGGATCACCAAGAGTTCTTGATAAAATGGCAAGGGTGTGATGCAGATGAGAACACTTGGGAGAGGGGAACAAACCTCAAAGCCTACAAGATCCTGATTGAAGATTATTTGGCAAGTAAGGCGCTGAGGACGTCGCCAACTCAGGTGGGAGAGAATGTCATGGGCGGCTTTCTAGCCATGCCCCATGACCCCTTGGACGCCCCCCGTGGCGTCCTAGCAAGCCTCACAACGCCTAGCGCCACGGACGACCACGTGGTCTTAGCCGCGTCAAGTGACAAGCGCGCATGTGCCTCTATCACCCCACCGATTTCCCTCGCTAGCGTCCCACCGCAAGCAGCTGCCAATAGCGCCACGCGCGCAGACAATGCCGCGCTCGCAGATCGTGATGTCTGAGACAAAGTTGCTGCTAACATACCTGTTTCTACCTTTGTAGAAAACTAAGTCCTTTTCCCTGTAAATATAGAGTAGTTTTATTCCATGTACTTTCATTATGTTTCTCTAGCGTAGTTTGGTCTACTCATGTAATTTTGGTTTATTTTTTTTAAGCATTATTTGGGGGTATCAAGCATTCAAAACTTTCTAGCAAGCAATTCTCTGTACTGGTGTCCCTACCCCTCGACACCACGTTGCCTTCTTTTTTGTAATAGCTTTCATTAATGCAATCAAGCTTTTATTCAATTCTCATTAATGTTCTCTCAATTGTTGGCATTGATTTTCCCGCACGACACTGACAATCTCTTCTAGCGTGTGGAGGGGACCTCACTCGGCGGACAACGATCACCCTGACAACGGTTGCTTAGCCTTACGCCGCCCTTCCAAAAAATCTCAGGAAGACGTCGCGTAACAGTTTGTTTGTGTGTACGCGTGTGTTTTTCTTTTTTCTTTCTTTTTGGTTGTTGTGCTTCTTTCCCTTCTTCCCTTCTTACGTCATTCTTTTATATAATGTTTATTAAGAAAGAGGTAGAAATTACCAGCAGCAGAAACACTCCTAAAATACAAAAAAACTTTGACCAAAAAATATAAATCTTTGATTAAATTAATTAATTTTATATAATAAGAGTTTAAATCAAGTTAATAATAATATTCCTAGATTATAACTAGTTAACACAAAAATTGCAAAATAGTGTGTTGGTGGGGGTTTAAACGCAGTGTGCATTTAATATTCCGAGAGATTTGAGTAATGATAAGGGAATATCCAACAATAAATAACAATAAATGACATTAATATAAATGGGCAGAATAATTCACCCAATATTAAATGAACTAGATGATTCTTTTCTCTAACAGTGACGAGTGACTGATAAATCCTAAAATATTGAAATTATTCTCAGATCTGATGCTTGTTCCGAATGGAAGAGAGACGGCTTTCCTTTCGGATGTTGCAAACGCACAAATGAAACACCTTAGTCAGCGGAAGAAATCACTCTCAATCCGATCTAGCAAGAAATGATTTACCAATAAAGTAAAACGAGAGACAGTAAATCTTTTCTTAAGGTTACAAGTAATTCAATCAGTGCCAAAAAAAGTATCCGGTTATAGAGCAAGACAGCATAGGGGAGTTGGCACAATATATAATCCCTAGAGTAGCGATATCGGAGAAGGGTCAATGCTGCTACATGCACTCATTAGTTCGTAAAATCTTATTAGAAAGATAGTGCTGGTATCTTTTAACTGTGTAATAAGCAAAAGACTGTGGTCTATTCCGGTAAATTTAACTTGCTATACCTACATACTTATAGACGGCCACATGTCCCACTTTAGATACCACGTGTATTAGCTTTTGGGCTTTCTTCGCCATCCGAGAGAAACTTTTCAATTCCCGCCCCATCCATTGACCTTCCACTTTCTCCTTCCCCTTTTTGGTGAGCTTCGCCTTTCTTCTTCCTTTTTGTTTTTTCTTTACTGATTTCACCTTCTTTCATTTGGGTTTCATTGCATATTTTATTTCTGTAAATAAAACCCAAAGTAAGGCCAAATGTGATTTTTTACGGGGTTAATTGTCGGCAGACCTACCAAACTTTAGCTTTGTAAATTTTGTATTGTATGATATGTAAGCAAACTTTTAGTGTTTGTACTTCTTTTTCTGGTGAGTTTTCTTCATGTCTATACTTCTATTTCTGCTCAATTTTTGTTTTCAAGCTTCTGCTTCTCTGCGTAGTCTTCTTGCCTTTTGGTTAGTTTTTTATTTTCTTTTAGACTTTTTAGTTTCCTCGCCACTAACAAGCAGGGCGCCGGAATGAATTAACCTGCTTTGGATTTGGGCATTGCATGTGTTAGAATCCTGATTCAAAATAAAAATTTTGGGTATGATTTTCTTTGATTTTTATCAATTTTTTTTATTGTGCTGCATGTGTTAGTTTCGTGGTATATGATTGAAGTATGATTTCTTTGGGGTTTTACTTTTTTATTTTTTTTATTTGTGACCTTGTTGCATGTTTATAAGCTTTTTCAGTTTCTAAACCACTTTTATGTTAGCTGTTTCGTTTAATTTTGTGGGTGTTCAACAAATTTTTGTATCGAGACTATGCATTGTATCAACCAATGTTACTTTGTCCCATTTCTCCTGAAATTCATTATGTTGGAGAGTAAAATATTAGGGAAACTAGAAACAAATATAAATTTTGTGGGGAAACTCTAAAGATTTATTTAAGGGAATGAATAAATTCTATCACATTAGCTAAAGAGATTATTGATGAGTTGAAGTTTTAATTTAAAATACAGCAAGTGGATATTTACTAGGAGATTGACAGGCCTGGATATTATTATATTCACTTACCCGTTCTTATACCTTAATAAGTTATAAATGTAGTTGATTTTAATATTTTAATACATTAGAACACCATAATATTTTTTTTTCAAATAGGTCAAATCTAGTGGTTGCAGAAGTTTTATTGCACGATTTATGAAAGTTAAATTTTTCTCATGGGAGAGAAATGAACATTGTTTTGACTGTACATAATTTTTATTGCACAGGTTGTCGACAGTTAAAGTTGCTCAAGGAGGAGAAAGGAACATAGTTTTGAGTGTAAGGGATAATATTTGCCGTTTGCATTCACACAATCAAATTCTGAATCTTTTTTATTTGTGTGTTTCTCTATATAGTATGCCTCATATTCTATGTCAATAGTTTCACTTCCCTTAAAAGTATCATCGTCTTGTCTCTTTTTTTGATAAGCTAATAATTTCATTACAAAAGGCTAAAACATGCTCAAATACAAGCAGTATACCAAAAGACAGAAGAATTTATCATCGTCTTGTCTATTATCATGTTGTTATTTTTTATTTATTTTTTGTTCTAATAAAATTGTAGTTTAACTCCGCTGAGAAATGCTTGCAATATTTCAATCAACTCCTCAGAGATAGTTGGAATGTTTAGATATTCTGAGTTCCTGCCAGCTAGTATGCTTTCACACAAAATAAAGGTACTAAATTGCTAAATATAGGAAGTTCAATAACAACTACAACTGTAACTCTTTTCGAATATCCTAATTGATTCCATCTCAAGTTATAATTAGTAACATTTCTTTTTATATATCAATTATTATTTTGCAGGTGAAGGAATTTCTTGCTGCAGTTGACTTTTGACTTTTTGTTTTACATATATGTTCTGTGACTATTACACTCGTGGAACAAAGGTAATCAAAATTACCACTCGACCTTCCCCTTCTTTTGCATTTTATTCATGAATAGTAATTACAGTGAAGCATTTTCAAGTGAACATATGCAATGCCGTTTAGGGTATTACCATACTATGTTCTTCTGTTGTGTCGTGGTTCTGTCAACATGTCTTACATTAAAGTTTGAGCTCAATTTCTAATTTCCCTTTAATCGAATCTTATTTTTGTCTTTCTTGTGGCGGACCAACTTTTCATTATTAGGTACAGGATAGAGGTTGTAGGATAGAGGTTGTAGTAGGATATTACTGATGGGGGAACACAGTAAACTGTTAGGAGTTATGCACCCTATATGAGGCAATCATCAAATGTCGTGGAAGCCTTAATAAGAAAAATCAAGGAGAGGGCTAAAGAGAAGGATGAAAAGGTCAGTTATTTGGCTTTTAGCGCTTCTAATGTCAATAGAATGACATTGAACACTCTACTTGATAAAGTATACCTATCATAATCCTATTCCTGACTTGTAACTCTTGAACTCTTGAACTTTTCAACTGTTGACACTGAGCTTTGGCTGCCTCAGACAATTGTTGAATTTCTAAACCATATAACCTACTTTGGTGTAAATCATAGACTCTATAATATAGGGATGTCCCTTTATGTTGTTTATCTTTCTCTTAGGAACTTTGATAGGTTTAGTAGTTTCAAGTTACCGAGTATGTTATTTTTCTTGCTTGCTGGCCATATTGGAACTTACAACTTCAATTATAACTGCATACCGTTAATGATAGCAGACTAATTGTCATGCTAGATTTAAATTCTGCAAGTGTAGTAATATACTTCATACAAATCCTACACTTGCCATATGTTTGTTTACCGGGAAAATGGTAATTACAATTATATTTGATTAAGCGGTTCTAAAAATATGTGATTTATCTTATACCAGTTATTAAGCAGTTGATGTAAAGTGTGTTAGGATATAATAGAGCAAAAGCAGCGAGAAAACTGAAGAAAAGCAAACCGAGATGCCTGAGTTCGAAGGTTCGATATTGGCCTCGGGGCCCCTTAAGGTCGAGGCTCGGGCTACCGTCGGAGGACCGATGGGGCTATTACAAAATTGTAGGTTTCGGAATGTGCTATTTATGATCAATAATGAGATATAAATAAAGAACAGTTAATAGAACGCAATAAATGTGAATAATTGAGCTAGTAGAGAGGAACAAAGAATGTTTAAGCAGAGTGACTTGAACTATTGATTGGTCTATGTAGATATATGCTTGCCACATGGGAGTTCACAAAATGTGTCTTTGTTCCAATCGCCGTGTAAGCCACATACAGAGGATAGGCTGGTTCGCTTAAAGAGAATCTTTTCTATGATCAGGTCCGAATCATGTTGTACATGAGCAGGCTCCGTAAGATCCAGAATAAGTGAACTAGATAAAACAGAATCAAGTTGTATTCAATAATGTATATATTTTACAAAATGACTAGGGTCTCCTTTATACAGGAGGGGGATCCCAGTATAGTACATTGACATTTATTACAAAGAACTTGACTGATTCGGCTAGTTAATGTCTAAGTACGGATTCGTACTTTGTTGCAAAGCTGTCTACATCAATCTTCGTGCCGTTTCCTCATGCCAACCCCGAGCTCACACTACCTCGAAGCCTAATGCGAGGGAGACTCGAGGTTGGACCTCAGGCCACACTTGGGACCTTATGCAAATAACCCACCTAATGTCAAAATGAACATAAAATTGGCCATCTCAATTTTAACCGTACATAGATAGTCCCCGCGTTTCTTGGAATGCAGAGATAAGAAACGTTTTGAGTTCATTATCCTTTAGTACTTCTGCCATTGCACCATCCATGCCGCACAAAACGACTACCGAGACGGTGAGGAACCTACGACTGCCAAGGAAATCCTGCATTGATGACATCAATTAATCATCTTTCGGCTTTCCCCGTAGCGACCCTTTATAAATATGCCTATCCCCACTTTTCTCTCCTATTGTGACTTCAAGCCCTTAAGAGATTCTTTCCTACCCTTTTTCCAACATTTCCCTCTTTACCAAATCTTTACTTCCTTCTTCCCTTTCTCGCAAGTCTCAGGAATGGGGAACACTTTCTCCAATGTTTCTCAGTCTGACAAACCTTCCTCCCCTCCTCAATCGTCATAGGAGAAAGCAATAGAGCCCTCTCGTCTCGAGGACTGCATCCCTGGGGCATGCGCGATATCCTCCGATTTCAAGGTTGATAAGTCGTCTTCCAGGTCGAGGCGATGCGAGCCCATGTCCCGGTATATCAGTTTGATCTCAGATATTGGGAAGGTAAAAATGGACTGTTGGTGAGGGAGCTCGGTGTTAGTGAAGATCCGTTCATGGGAGGAGGATATTACTACGCACGAGGCCGACTTCCTTGGCGTGTATACTTGCCCATTCACCCTTGGTCCGATGGGACCATCGTCACCCCAAATAGACCCTGTTATCTTACTTCTGCGATCGATATCAAGTGACCTTTGGTCAGATACATCTGTTATTCTGGCGCATTGTATACATGATTAGGTACTTCACTAACATAGTCGAGGGAATGCCTTATCGATTACCTGATCAGAATGTATAGCCCCCGACTTTATCTAGGCGGCCTGATCAAACTTCAACGCCGAGCTTCGAGGGTCTTTTTGGCCTATACCGATGAAATTAGGGACAAAGGATGGATGAGTCGCTTTGTCCGAATCAGGACCGTGGATCTGATCCCGGCGGAAAGGATGCCATTCCACGAGATGTGGAACAGGAAGCGTAAGCGCACATACTAACCATATGCCTTTTCTCCCGCTGTTATTCGACCACTTTGTGAAATGTCTTCTATCACTATTGCAACCATTGCCGAGTATCCTGGCTCGGTCAAGAGTCTCTCAGATTGGATCCGCCAGAAAGACTCGGTATGTACGTATGCCGGGCGCGTGTGGCACGATCTGTCAGCGGGCCGATGGGAGGCGAAGAATCACGGTAAGNCATCGGTTCGATTCCGATAGCCGGCTTTTCCCTATTCTTTTTTTTATTCCATTTTTTAGATGATTGATAATGTTCCTTTGAAATCAAAGAATATTGAAATAGCGCCTTCTTCCTTTTCCAAAAGCTATCAATTTATTATAGGAACTTCCAATTATGTCAGGAAAGGATTATATATATAATAGAAGGGGGTCTGTATATTTATCCAATTCATCCCATTCTTCTTTTCTTTATAGTAATAGTACAAGTACACTATTTCAGTAAACTTCGCTTCATTTAGTTCAGTTTAGTTTTAGTTTAGGTTTATTCTGTAAAATAAAATTCAATAAAAAATAAAATAAATAGAAATAAGAATTAATTCGAAATACTAAATAAGAAATAAGAATAAGGAGTCTTTATGTCGCGTTACCGAGGACCTCGTTTCAAAAAAATACGCCGCCTGGGGGCTTTACCAGGACTAACTAATAAAAAACCTAGGTCCGGAAGTGATCTTAGAAACCAATCGCGTTAAGCGCTTCCTCCTAGGTTAAATGCATTTTCTGGAGAGACATCACTTATCACAGCCCTTTTCCGATGGTTATTCTTTTTGTATTTGTGCAGGACTGGGAGAGGCCTTTGTGATGAGAGAGGCGTCGCTCGGGGAGGCAGATACCTCGAAATTTGTCAAAGAGAAGAAGAGAATAAAGGGATCACCGTCTGAATCTTCAAAATCGAAGAAAGCCAGAGTGGAGAGATCTTTAGTTAACTTGGTGGCCTCGGTCCCTGAGGTCTGTGAGGGTCCCCGGACTGGCGGCGGAGAAGGAGCTGATCTTGAGGGAAGAGAAAACCTAGCCACCCCGTTATTCGACGCGGCGACTAACCGATCTGAAGGCGGGGAGCTTGTTGGGGTCAAGTCGGGCAACGTTCCTAGGTCGAACGCCGACCGAGATTTTCACCAAGCAGATGTGCACTTGGCTGTGGGGGAGTCTAATCCTGCAGATCCTCGAGGGGAAGCCCTGATCGTACCGCCCCAAGTTATTAATGTGAGCGGCTCCTCCCCATAATTGGTCTTTCCCTTGGACTGATTGCAAGGTGCCCGAAAAGAGTTTCCTGACAAGGGAGAGTCTATTGAGGATCGAGTCGCGTCTGAAGGACCGTGCACTACGGCCGGGAGGGGCCTTGAACCCAAAGCTCCGTCCGTTTTTAGCGAGCTCGATAGCCTATGCGCGCAGGTAACCTTTTTGCAAGCTTTGCCAAATGTTTTTTGATCTTCATTGTCCTTATCTTATTTCGCCCCTGCTTTCAGGCCAAAGTGTTTTATGACCAAACCTTCGCCAAGTTCCAGGCCGACTTGTCTTTCTATGAGGGTGAGTGCAGGAAACTTACCTCGGAGGTCAAAGAACTCAGAGGCCCTTCTAGTGAAGGAGAAAAGGAGCTCCACGGTCTACGGGCTCATTTGGAGGTGACATCCAAGGAGAGATCCTGTCTGGTCGAGCAGGTATCGTAACATCTTTTTTATTTTATCTCGTGTATTTACCTTACTGCGGCGTCGTGATCTGTATTGGATCGTTTCCTGCAGTTTGAAAAGTAAAGTGCCCTGATGAAGGAGGAAATCCGAACCCGGGGCGCCGAGATCTTTGAATTGAAACGACATGTGAGTGAGATGGCCGCAGAAAAAAGCACTCTCCAGGGGAAGGTGACCTCGGTCGAGCATCATCTTCATGATGCGAGGGCGGAGTATGATAAATACAAAGACCGCCTTGCCGAATTGACCGCTGCATTATCCGCAGCGAGAGCTGAAGTCGAGGCACTTGTCTCCTCGTACAAGGAGGACGCTGTTGCATCGAATGATCATGCTAAGAGGGTTTCCGAAAAGGTGGACTTGCAACTGGCCCGAGCGGTGGAACATGCCCGGTTGGAGTCTCGGGGACTGACTCTCGAGGATATTCGTATCGGGGGTGTTGATCTGATTGCCGAGATCGAGAGAGTGAAGACCTTAGAAGAGGAGGTTGCTGCCTTGATTGCTTCCGAGGGCGAATCAAGCGACGACTCGAAGGATGGTGGCGATGGAGGCGAATTCCCTGATGAAGGGGTCGCCGGAGTCCTCAAGCCTACCACTGGAATTTCTGAGGGCACGACCTCCCGGGGGGCCATTTAAGACACAACTCAGGCGGTAGATTAGGATTATGCTTATTTTCTTTCTGTACGGGCTCGAGACATGAGCCTTGTAAAAACGCTTTTTCAATCCTTCCATTTATGCGAGTAGTCTTTCATCTCCTACTATCCTGCCGTTTTCGCCTTCGCTTTATTTCATCTGACTGTGACGCTTAATGGTTCGTTCTGGTCGAATAGGCCGGCTTTTCAGATTCCAGTTACCGGGAAAATGGTAATTATAATTATATTTGATTAAGTGGTTCTAAAAATATGTGATTTATCTTAGAATCAGTTATTAAGCAGTTGATGCAAAGTGTGTTAGGATAATAATGGAGCGAAAGCAGGAGGAAAAGCAAATCGAGACGCCTGAGTTCGAAGGTTTGATATTGGCTTCGGGGGCCCTTAAGGTCGAAGCTCGGGCTACCGTCGGAGGACCGATGGGGCTATGACAAAATTTTAGGTTTCATAATGTGCTATTTATGATCAATAATGAGCTATAAATGAAGAACAATTTATAAAATGCAATAAATGTGAATAAATGAGCTAGTAGAGAGGAATATAGAATGTTTAAAGCAGAGAATGATCTTGTGTCTTGTATTCAATAATGTATATGTTTCACAAAATGACTAGGGTCCTCTTTATATAGGTGGGGGATCCCATTATATTACATTGACATTTATTACAAAGATCTTGACTGATTCGGCTAGTTAATGTCTAAGTACGGATTCGTACTTTGTTGCAGAGCTGTCTACATCAATCTTCGTATCGTTTCCTCATGCCAACCCCGAGCTCACAATACCTCGAAGTCTAACGTGAGGGAGACTCGAGGTCGGACCTTGGGCCACACTTGGGACCTTATGCAAATAAGCCACCGAATGTCAAAATGAACATAAAATTGGCCATCTCAATTTATTAGCCGTACACAATGTTAAAGAGAATATTATCAGGTGTTCGGAAAACTGATCAACTCTCTTTTGCCCCTCAGATTACTACAGGCATTTGGCAGTATCATATTACTCAATACAAGCTAGAATATTGTTCCTCTGTCGCTGTATTTCAAAATTAGTAAGTTTTTTCTTATCTACCATTTACTTGTTGGTGTTTAAATGTGATTTGATGTTGATAATTGAATACTCATGTGGGAGACATAATGGTTTGAAAAAACAATATTTGTATTCTGAATTAATATAGTGTTTGTGATCAAGCCTCCACTAAAATTTCTTTCAGACTTTGCATTGCTACAAACTCTTTCATGAAAATGCTAATTTACGTTCTAAAATTGTCCAATTACCAGATAGGCAGATAAGCTTTAGGCTCGAGTTATTATGGATCCTTGAACTGGTTAGAGAAGAGTGTCGGCATTAACTATGTCTTCTAGATATCTTTGGCAAATGATATTTGTAACATGTTAGGTTTCGATGAGATAAGTATGCATATATGTTGATATAGAGTACGATTGTATGATTTACATGCTGAAGCTATATTTAATATGCTGGATTTATTTCCTTATTTTTATCTTTTAGTATGCTGGATTTGATTCCTTATTTTTATCTTACAATGGTGATGTGTTTTTACTGCTAGCTTAATTTGTATTATGTACTACCAGCTGATATTCATGGTTAAAATACTCTAAGAAATACATGAGTGAAAGTAATAGGTAGTAGATTTGTTTTTGTGTTGACGAATCAAGTCGTCTTAAAATTTTTAGTCTATTTAGTACTTGCTTTTTGTAGGAAGTGCATGAGATTTACTAAACTAATATTAATTGGTTGTTTGGCGCATAACACTTAGTTTCAATAACTCTATCTAAGATGCTTTCTTTTCGTTAGAGGGATCAGTTCAAATTCTCTTGGTAAGAGCAATACAATTATTCTACAAGTGTTCCTCTAACATTAGGGTGTTTCTTGTTTTCAGAAAGCACCGGAGAAAAAGAAATCATTTTAAGTTGAGGCGCGGAATGCTGAAAGAGCAACAATGCAGTCTTCTCAAAGGTTTATGCAGTGATCAGCTTTCAAAAGGATTGCATCTTCTTTTGTTCAGTATGTCAATAGGTTTTCTCATGGAAGCAAGTCTAAGAATTTACTGTAGAAGTAAGCTAAAAGATATACTATGTTGAAGGCTTGCAGCTACATATTTCATAATGTTTGGATATGTTGATCAATTTTGTTGTTCAATGGATGTACAAGATATGAACAGTTAATATGAAGTAAATGTTTAACAAGTTTAACAGTATTACTTCTTTTTCCATACGACTACACCAAGTATGGAGTAATTTTATCAGCATTGAATTCTTTCGATAATTTGTCCATGTACAAACAATGATGCCGGGCGTACGCCTATGCACGGGCACCAAAATCTAGTTTTTAGAAAGTCTTCTTCTCAAAAAGTGTTCTTATCAAAGAATGTTACATTCCCTTTCCCTTCATGTCTTTCTATTTATATGGGACATATCTCCAGTCAACCCTAAAAGTACAAGTATAAAAAATATTCAATGGAATATTCCGTTAAATATCCTATTACGAAAACTAGCCGTTAGTACTGTCCTTGATACTTGACCTTGACCATTATTGAACGCTCGGATTCGAGCTCTACTGTTTGCTAGTCGACCTGAGCCACATCGCTTTTCATAATACCACTTCACACTAAATCTCCTTGGGGAAGATTTTGACATATACAGTTAGTCCCTCCGCTAATTGATGTGGACCCAAACGACCTCTGATGTCGACCAAATTCACACCACAGTTTGGGGTTGTGAAGTTGCAATTATAATTACCCAACTAGGAGTCAAGATCGATTCCTCAGGGAGCCTAGATGGAATTAGGTATATACTCGGACTAAGCGTATAACGTATCTAAAATGCACTTCCACATACTTTGTTGTTTAGTCTACTTCTAAATTATACTACTGTTTGCAAATGTAAAGCTAGAGAATTATATTTTTGGTGTTGTTTTTCATGTATGTAAAAGATTAGGGTTGTGACTTCCACCTATCTAACGGGTTGTGGGCTACAGAGCGGGTTTCGTTGGTTAGGGTATAATATAGCAATTAACACGCAATTACCCACTCAATACCTCTCGGTGATAGAATGGCTTTGCCAATTTGGCCTTTTCAAGTCCAAATGGGTAACTCACAGAATAATTGAAAGATGCTCAAGTCGTGTTTAACTATCTCTAGATTCAACCCTTTAATTGGGACTATCAATTGCTTGAGTTCATCCTGATTTCTTGTCAGCCAAGTTTTCCTAGACTCAATCTCTCTTTCTCAAGTAGAGACTAAGTCAAATAGGCTTGAATCAATGTTTGCAACCATTAATTCTATAATTAGAGCAAAAACTAGGCTAACTATTACACACCCAACCATAAACAAGCCCTAAATCAAACACCCATTAGATACCCACACTAGGGTTGTGTCAAAACCCTAGCTAGAAATTTAGCTACTCATAGATGGAAATGAAGAAATTAAAGAAGAAAAGATGATTAAACTCATATTAAATGATAAAGAGAAGAAAATCCAATGTAAAATACACAATCTATCATAAAAGTTCCTAAAACATCAAGGAAAAATGGCACCTCACTTTCAGATATTCAAACTTAACCTAATATTTTCAAAAAAGACTATTTATACACAATTGAAATTTTCGGGCAAAATTGCCTTTTGGAGGTTCTGCGTCCGCACAATTCTATTTGTGGTCCGCACTTTGATGCAGCTCTTGACAGGAGGGACTTCTGCGGCCGCACAATTCTATTTGTGGTCCACACTTTGATGCAGCTCTTGACAGGAGGGACTACTGCGGCCGCACAATTCGAAAGTGCAGCCGCACTTCTTAGGTTCTGCGGACCGCATATTTTTGAGTCCGACCACACTTTTGAGTTCTACGGTCGCACAATTATAGTGTGGTCCGCACTTCTTGATGGACTCAAACTTGGAACTTTCTGATCTTTATCTTCTGCGGCTGCACAATTTTTGTGCAGTCAACACTTTTCAGAGCTGCTTAGACAGAAAACCTTCAGGACTTGCGCCGCAGTTAGAATTCTGTGGTATGTACTTTGGCCTTTTTGCTTGACTTTTGTCCTTGTCCAAAAATACTCCTTCTTGAGTTGAATTTTATGACTTTGACTCATTTTCCAATACTCCTGCAAGAAAGCATATTTTATCAGTTTTCAGGAATACCTTTAAATATTTTTGAGCTAAAACAAAAGTAAAAAGGGCGCCAATAAGTAGTCAAAATCCCCACTTATCAACTCCCCCAAAAGCGTTTGTCCTCAAGCAAATAACGTAATTCTCGTCTTCACAAGAAAATAGCTATTTCAGCTAGCCTAAGGTGAATCAAACACACATCAATTGGGACCAACAATTACCCACACACTCATGAATTATCAACAAGGCACTTTTTGAAGGTTAAAGCACGAATAACTCTAATGTGACACTTGACCATCAATAGTTGACTTTACTCATCAAGGAAGTTCTCACTTTCATGCAGGTCACTGTGGATCCCAAACTCCTCCTCCTATATCTCCGTTAGCTCATCTCACTTAAGAATGTAGCACTCAATTCAATGACTTGTGAAAAGTTCGCTCATCACTCTCAAAAGAATGTCACAAGTACGACTCTAAGTACCATATGCTTTCCCCTCATGTAAATCACAACTAATGTAAGCTTACTCGACTTGAAATCACGTTGGGCTTTTTCGGCATGTAATAAAGGGTTTTGGACTAAGGTGGGAAATGTTGGAATATAACAGGTTTATCTTTCCTTAAGCACTCCATTTTTTCTTTTTGACTCATGCTTTGCTGACTCTTTGAGTCTTTTTCTTTTTCCTTAGGGGAATTAGAGAGACTTGACATCACTCTTTCTTGGTCATGATATTCATTTTCTCCTTCCTTGTTTTCTCCATGCTTTGCACTTTTGCTTTCTATTGAATCCCTTCAAATCTTCAATTTATTCACTTTCTTTTTGTGCTTTTCTTTTGTTCTTTCTTTCTTTTTCTTTGCCTTTCCTTTTCTTTATTTCTTTTCTCTTTTTGTACCTTGATACCATTTTCAAACTCCTCGTCTCTCCCCCTCTTATGTTATCTCCATTTGTTTCTCATGAGTGTTAAGGAAAGCTCAGGTGCCAAGAGAGGGTCACCATAAAACGGGTAAAGACTTGTAACATGGTTATCAAATGAAAAAAGCTGTAGGCTCAAACGGGTTGACTAGGGATAACAACATTGGTGGGCCATGGAAAGTTTCAAAACAGGTCAAAGAGAGCCTAAAATCACTTCTCAAGCCAAGCAACACTTAAATTTCGCCTAGAAACACATGCAGAGCAAGTTCTAGACCCTTCACACGGGGTACTTGGACTTGTAACAAAGCATCCCACCTCTCACACAGTTGGATAGTTAAAGAGGATAGAGAGAGGGCCCACAAAAACCATATTGAAGATTGAAAATCGCTAATGGTTCAACTAAACCACTCGATGATTGCCTAAGTCAAAACAAGAGTCACAAGGTCACTAACTAGAGTCATTTCTTTCCTAGATCTTGTTTTTAACCATAAGCGTAGTTAAGTGTGTTGGTACCAAGTGAAACATGATTGACCCTTTTATTCATTATTACTACTGTTTTTACCTAAACATAAAAACAGACTCAATCCCTTAAGAAGGTTGTCACGCCATCCATCGTTGGGAAGAGCCACCCCGTTCACACAAAACTCACCTTTTGAAAGAACCCTGACATAAAGACAACCAAAGGCTTATTGCTCACTTAAACATAAAAAGTAGCTATGAAATAAACTACTGAAAGTAGAAAATGAATATACAAACCGAGAATGGGAAATGAAATATATACATCAATACAGGGGGAAGAATATATACATAATGAAAAAGAAAATAAAGATAAACAAAAAGAGTATTATAGTTATTACAAGCCAATGTCATTGTCGTTCCCCTTTTTTCTCGCGAAATCGGGTTTCGACATTGACAACTCTTTTAAAAGGGAAGGAATTGGTTATTAAAAGATAGTCGACACCTAACGGATTAAGGTGCGTTAGGGCACCAAAGATCAGGTAAAGGCTCAAATTACCTTTAGGAGAAGGTGTTAGACACTCCTCGAGGTCCACAACGGTGGGTCCCGACCGAACTTAAATTATGTGAATTAGTCTAATAGAGAAGCGAGGGAATTATTTAATAGGGATGGGGGTCTGTTTACCTTGAAAACGGTAATAACAATTATATTTGATTAAGTGGTTCTAAAAATATGTGATTTATCTTAGTACTAGTTATTAGGAAGTTGATGCTAAGTGTGTTAGGACAAAGTAGAGTAAAAACGGTTAGAAACTTGAAGAAAAGCAAACCTGGACGCCTTAGCTTGGAGGTTTGATACTGGCCACGAGGGTCGAGGCTCGGTGCTACCGTCAAATGGTCTATGAAGCTATATCTAGCTTACAGGCTTCGGGATATGCTATTTATGATAAATAATGAGCTATAAATGAAAAACAATTCATAGAAAGCAATATATGTGAGTAAATGAGCTAGTAGATAGAAATAGAGAATGTTTAAGTAATGAAGCAGGGAATATTCTTGTTCCTTGTATTCAATATTGTTGTTACAAAATGACAAAGGTCCCTTTTTATAGGAGGGGGGAATCCCAACATGGTACACTGGCATTTATTACAAAGATTCGCAATTGATATTGCCATTTAATGTTTGAGTACAGAGCTATACTTTATTCCAGAGTTGTTTGCCTCAATCCCCGTGCCGCTTCCCGGTGCCGATCCTGAGTATATACTGCCTCGAGGTCGACGTGATGGAGTCCATATATCAGACCTCGGGCTGTATCTCGGATCTTGTGCGAATAAACTGCCTAATGCCATAATAAGCAGAAAATCAGCCTTCCTGATTTTGGTCGTACACAGATAGTCCCCGCATTTCTTGGAGTGAGGCGATAAGAAACGGTTTCGAACTCTTGTTCCCTTGACATTCCTACCACGACAACATTCTGTCAGAGCATTAAATGACCTGCTCTAGAAAGCTGCACGAGAGTCGCCGTCGACACGGTTGCCTAAAAACCCACGATCAGCCGAAAGGTCCGACCCTTCCGTTCTTTGAGTGTTGGCCCCATGATTTTTATAAATATTGTACTCGCCCACGATATACACCTTTACAACCACCCTCAAATTATCTGATCTACCTTTCAAATCCTCATACACTCATTCCTTATCCGTGCTCATTTTTCGTCTTTTCTTTTCTCAAGGACTTCGACACAATCATGGCCAAAACTTCTAAAACAGTTCCTTCTCAAGATGGCGTTTCTTCCTCTGTTCACCCGTCTGTCGCGCCGTCTTTTTTCCTCCTTAAAGCGGAGAGATCGGGTTTATGACATTTTGGACAACTCCTTTTGAAGGTTAAAAGGGTTAAAAGGAAGAGTCGCCACCTAACGAGTTTTATGGTGCGTTAGGGCACCTAGATTAGTTAACTCATAAGACTAGTTTCCATTACCAGAGATTGGGTAAGGTCTTGAAGTTATCCCAAGGGGAAGGTATTAGGCACCCCTCAGGATCCACAAATGTGGTTCCCGGCCAAATGGTTTTTGTGAATTCGGACAATAAGCAAATAACAAGTACGACTCATATAAGAGGGGATTTCAAACAAGTATGGAAGTTCATTAGAAATTTGAAAGAAATCAAAAGTAAATATTTGAGAAAAGAAGTCCTAGGTTTAAGTAATATGGATCACATCAATGCAATACCCGATAGGCAGAGCTACACGTGGTATTAGCGCACCGGTCATCATATCCATATTCTACCCTTCCCACCCCGTGAAGGTATTTAGAGAGTGTGTTGGTCACGAAGCTTATTGCGTGCTCTTACCCGTCCCATCCTATCAGTCCTGGAGGAAGTTAGGACTTCTATTCCTACAGGGTAGGTACTAGGATGAACCCCTAGGTTTAAAGGGCAAAATTCTAAGCGACAAATAAAACAGTTAGGACTGCAAAATATAGGGCACACACAGAAGCAGATACGAGGCTCATATATCCCTCCACAATTCAATACACATGATTAGCACGACTCAAACACAAAGAGGTCTCAAATTTCATAACCTAAGACAAGATGGATACATGTGAATACAATAGCGGGACAGATTAATTATTGAGTTTTAGAAGAAGTAACCTGGTTAGTTTTAAACTATGAATTCTTATATGCAATTAGCCAAGTTGTGCACAGAGAAAATAGTGTCCAGTTTTACATATGCTGATACCTAAGGCTTGCTTAAGTGTGTAAAAATACTCCAGTCGTCCTGTTTTAATCTCAGGAAATAGTGAATAGTCAGGATGAACCTGTTTAGACTTAGTCGTGGTAGAGAAGTGAGTATTTAAACAAGTATGGATGCAAGTCCTACGAAGCATGTTATCTAAATGCAGGAAGGATGTTGAGTATGCAAACCTATGCATGCTGTTTCTTTAAATGCGCAAAGGTTTTCAGTAATCAAAACTTATTTTAGCGAGGTTTGCCTATTACACGTCCTTTTGACTTGAAACAGTACATACAAAAGCGTAATTTGTTAAGTTACTGAACCTAGCACATGATTTCTAAGTGTTCAATGCAGTAAGTTTTAACACATGAATTTGGCATAGATAACATGAACATGCTGATAATTAAAGCCCTAAAGTAGCATGGTCTCTAATGCAAATATTGACATTTAATGCTATTGCTTAACCTAAACAGGATGTCTAGAGATAGTTATTGTGAAAATGCAGAGGCAGTAACCTTATACCAACTGTTTTTATAGTTATTTAATTACGAAAAAGATTTCCAAGTGAGGCATTTGCAAAGATGATACAACAATTATAACAGCCTTTTACTACGAACATGATGAGTATGATGAGATGATGAAATAAATAGACCTAAAGCATGGTATCTAATGCATGTATGGCAGGTATTCCTAAACATGTGACTCTTGCACACATATGTAAAATAAACCCTATAAGCATGTTCTCTACCCGTAATTATACTAAGCATGCATAACCCCTCCCATTTCACTATCCAACCCCAGAGTTGTTTTTACAATTAATTATTACATACCAGCATTGCATAAATTACACAAATGAATAAGAAAATTAAGAAGTTACACTATAGGGAGCCTAATAGTAGGCCCAAGTATCCAGATCCAAACATGACATATGCCATGACCCTTTGTAACCCAGGTGTGTCAGAGTTCCTAAGGATCTCATAGGATCCCAAGCAGTGCTCACACCCAAGTTCCCTACCCAGGAAGGAGTAAGTGCAGTGTGGAGTGCCAGCCTTGTGTGTCAGAGTTCAATGGGTACTCGAATGGTCCCCAAGGCAGTGCTCACACGAAGGGGGATAAACTTAGAGACTAAGAGTAGTGAGATGTCCTTATAGTCTTAAAAGAGTTGAGTTTGAAAAGTAGTTTTTGAAATAACTGTTTTGGAAATAGCTTCAGATAACAACATGAAATTTTGTTTTATGACAACTAGTTTGAAGAGGAAAGAAACAGGACAATCAGCAATTCAGAACATACATAGTTCAGGGAATGAACACAAACATGGATCGGAACTGGGGACAAATAAGCCACATAGTGGAAACAGAATTGCACACAAGTAGAAAGAGTAGGGTTACAAGATTTAAACAGTCCTAACATAGTTATCACAGAGTGTTCATGCCAGTAATCCAACAGAATTAGATTGAGAGGGTGTCAGACAAATTCACAAATTAGGTCCAGGATTAGGATTACATAATAGCTAGATATTATAGGTGCATGCTTATAATGTTAGGGGTCAGGGGGTGAGGCAGATTCATAATAAAAACATATAGGAGCAGTACTGGACATGCTGAACTGAAGGTGAAGGGAAGTCACGTAGAACAAATAGATATTCTAGTTTCATAGGAATCAGGCAAAATCTTAATGAATCACACCAAGAAAACAGCAGACATATTAGACTAAAGGGGGAGGGAAATCACATAGACATGCTAGTTACTGGGTAAACAGTAGAACCATAAGTAGAAGCACAAAAGGAATAACAAAAATCTTAATAGGAACTGAAACATGTTGTTTTGGGCACTGTAACCTTAAACTAGAAACATACCAGTCAAGAGTGAGAATAGAACAACAATGTGCAGAGAAGTAGAGAAATAGGACAATGGTATGCGGAGCAAGAGAAGCAATAATTACTCAGTCTTGTCTTTCAGCCGACTGAGTAGTCAGTAACTAATACGAGAAGCAAGAGAGAATGTGTATGAAAGTAAGAGAGAATTCGGAACAATATGAGTGTGCTCTGTGTGTATGTATGTCTTAATATATGTTATGCCAAAGAGAGTAGAGTATTTATAATGCTGAAAACGAGTAAAGAAAATGTGAGTGTGCTCTGTGAGTATTTATAATGCGATGGGGTGGTCGCAGGTACGATGGTGGGGGAGGTTGACTAGTGGTCGCAGGTGCGACCAGGGTCCCGCAGGCGCGACCAAACGACCGCAGGTGCGTCCCCAGTGGATCTTAAGTGACTTCCGCACCTACAATGGAATTTCCACAGGTGCGAGATCCCTGTGTGTTTATTCCAAAAAAATCCGAGGGTTTATGCTATTTTCACCATTTTGAATTGTGGGAGCTCGGGAGAGGCGATTTATGAGGGGATTTTGCTTGGATATTCAAGGTAAGTGATTTCTAACCATCATAGGTTATCTTCCATGATTCTAATCTTAAATCTCACCCTTAAATTCGAGATTATTGAGTAGAAATTTGGGAAAATTGGAAGAAACTTCTTAGACCAAACTTTGGGTTTTTGATTGGGTATTTGATCTCCAATTTGAGAGATTTTCATATGGTTAGACTCGTGAGTGAATAAAGGGTTCGGAAAATGTAAATTTTATCCGATTCCGAGACGTGGACCCGAGGGGCGTTTTGGTCAATTTTTCTAATTTTGCGTATTAGTTCTGAATTAATTAGTTAGTTGAATTCTTGAAATGATATTTACATTATGTAATCGAATCGAATTACTGCGGGCTTAGAACTGAGACTTTCCCTTGCATTGCATGGCATACATTGGGACTTCGGCCCGAGACCTGAGACTTTCCCTTGCATTGATTGCGCGATTATTTAGTGGGTTGATGTGGTGCTGGGTTGAAGGTTATTGCATAATTTTTATTCAGTCTTTACCTTAATTTTCGTTAACCATTACTGCTTTACTTAACTGTTAATTATCTTTGTTATTTTCGCAACCTTAGTAGAGCCTCAACCTGACCTCGTCATTACTTGACTAGGGTTAGGTTCAGAACTTACTGGGTACCGAATGTGGAGTACTCGCGCCCTTCTGCGCATGTTTTTCCCATGTGCAGATCCAGGTACCAGTGCGCCCTACCAGAGCTAGTTCACCAGCAGGCGATTGGAGACTTTGAGGTATATTCTGCAGCGTCCGCAGAGCTTCCGAGTCCCCTTCCTATCCTAGTATAGTTAGGACTTGTAGATGAGAGTACACTGTCATTTTTCAAGTTGTATATTGAGCCGTAGAGTATAGCTTGTGATGTTTGGTGATATTCCGGGTCTTGGGTAAATTCAGCTGTAAATGCCGAGCGACATCGTTTGTTAGTATGGTCTTATTTCAATTTCTCCTATTTCTACTTGTTATATTTAATTGTCCTTGATGATTAGGCTTACCTAGTCGTCTAGACTTGGTTCCTTCACGAGACCCAGTCGGAGGGAGAATTGGGTCGTGACAAGTTGGTATCAGAGCGTCTAGGTTCATAGGAGTCACAACATCACAAGCCGGTTTATTAGAGTCTCGTAGATCGGTACGGAGACGTCCGTACTTATCTTCGTGAGGCTATGTAACTATTAAGAACAATCATACTTCTTGGAATCTCTTCTCGTGCTGGTCACTGTTATCGAAACTCTTAAACTCTCTTCTATTCTTGCTTACAGATGGTTCACACTCATACCGGATGTACTGACGATCAGGCACCCGAGCCCCAAGCCAGAGCCACTAGAGGCAGGGTTCGGGGTAGAGGAAGAGAACGCAGTGCAGCTCGAGCACCGACTAGAGCAGTGGCAGAGGATCCCCCAACAACCGTAGTTGGAAGGGCACCAGAGGTCCCTACTGTCACTCCAGCCCTCCAGGAGAATATGGCCCAGTTCATGAGTGCTTTCAGTACTCTGTCTCAGGCGGGACTACTCCCCATAGCCCCAATTACATCCCAGGTCGGGGGAGGGACACAGACTCCCGCTGCCCGTACTCCTGAGTAGAGGGTTCATATGGGGCAGGTTCCAGAGTATATCCCTATGCCTCCTGCAGCTCCAGTTCAGCCTGAGGCCAGAGCAGCTGTATCTGAGTTTGAGCAGCTCCGTCTTGAGAGGTACAAGAAGTACCACCCACCTGATTTCAGCGGATTGGCTTCAGATGATGCTCTGTGTTTTCTGGAGGAGTGTCATCGCATCCTTCGTACCATGGGTATTGTAGAGATGAGTGAGGTCTCTTTCACTACTTTTCACTTGAGAGGGGAAACCTATCAGTGGTGGCGTGCATTTGAGATTAGTAGTCCGGACGAGGCAACCTCACTTACTTGGGCTCAGTTTTCAGAGATGTTTCTTCTTGAGTTTGTCCCTCAAAGTCTTACGGATGCTTGGCGTGCAGAGTTTGAGCAACTACGCTACGGTACTATGACCGTATCAGAGTATGCGGTCTGGTTTAGTGACTTGGCACGACATGCACCAGCTTTGGTTTCTACTACCAGAGAGAGAATTTGCCGTTTTATTGAGGGGCTCCATCCTAGCATTCGTACTAGCATGGCCAGAGAGCTAGAGACAAACATTACTTACCAGCAGGCCGTGAGCATTGCTAGGAGGATTAAGAGTATGTTGGACTGGGACAGGGAGGAGAGAGAGGCCAAGAGGTCTCGAGAGACAAGTCATTTTTCAGGAGTTCGTGCACCTGCAGCACGCCATGGTAGGGGTTTTGTAAGCCGCCCCATTCATTCAGCCCTTCCAGCAGCCAGCGGTATTCCAGCTCCTCCCATACCTCGGGATCCTTATCATGCACCACCGATATCTCAGGTACCTTCAACTCGAGGTTCTATCACTGGCTAGTCCACCAGACCAGGTCAGAGTCAGCAGCAGCCACCGCGTACTCAGAGGGGTTGCTTTGGATGTGGTGACCCTAGGCATATGATCAAGGATTTCCCCAGGGTTACTTATCAGGTTCCACGCCTTCCACCAGGTCCCCCAGCTATTCGTCCATCCCCAGCTGCTACCCCACCATCTCAGGCAGCTCGAGGTGGAGGTCGGGGAGGACGAGGTCGTCCTAGAGGGGGAGGTCAGGCCAGATAATATGCCCTTCCAGCTCGATCCAAGGCCATTGCTTCAGACTCAGTTATCACAGGTATTTTTACCGTTTGTCATTGGGATCCATCAGTATTATTTGATCCAGGTTCCACATATTCATATGTGTCTTCTTACTTTGCTCCACATTTGGGGATATCTCGGGATTCTTTGAGTTCCCCCGTATATGTTTCTACTCATGTGGGAGATTCCCTTTTCGTGGACCGTGTATATCGATCATGTTTGATTGTTATCAGTGGTCTGGAGACCAGGGCTGATTTATTATTACTTAGCATGGTAGATTTCGACGTTATCTTGGGTATGGATTGGCTATCTCCCCACTATGCTATTCTTGACTGTCACGCTAAGACCGTGACACTGGCTATGCCAGGATTTCAGAGGTTAGAGTGGAGGGGTTCACTAGAGTATACTCCTCGTCGGGTCATTTCTTTTCTTAAGGCGCAACGGATGGTTGCAAAGGGGTGTGATGCTTATTTGGCCTATGCAAGGGACGTTAGTGCTGAGACCTCTACAGTTGATTCAGTCCCAGTTGTGAGGGACTATCCCGATGTTTCTTCAACTGACATTCCGGGTATGCCGCCCGACAGAGACATTAACTTCAGCATTGACTTGTTGCCAGACACTCAACCTATCTCCATCCCTCCCTATCGCATGGCACCTCCTGAGTTGAAGGAGTTAAAGGAACAGTTACAGGAATTGCTTGATAAGGGGTTCATCAGGCCCAGTGTATCACCTTGGAGTGCTCTGGTGCTATTTGTGAAAAAGAAGGATGGGACGATGCAGATGTGGATTGATTACAGACAGTTGAATAAGGTGACAGTGAAGAACAGGTACCCATTGCCTCGTATTGATGATTTGTTTGACTAGTTACAGGGTGCCAGGGTATTCTCCAAGATTGATCTTCGTTCGGGCTACCATCAGTTGAAGATTTGGGAGTCGGATATCCTGAAGACTGCTTTCAGGACTAGATATGGTCACTACGAGTTCCTGGTTATGTCATTCGGGCTGACCAATGCCCCATCAACTTTCATGCACCTGATGCACAACATATTTCGGCCTTATCTTGATACCTTCATTATCATATTCATTGACGACATTTTGGTATATTCTCGATCCAGGGAGGACCATGAGCAGCACTTGAGGACCGTACTCCAGACTTTGAGTGAGAAGAAGTTGTATGCCAAATTCTCTAAGTGTGAATTTTGGCTTGATTCGGTGGCATTCTTAGGCCATGTGGTATCTTCGGATGGGATCAAGGTAGATCCGAAGAAGGCGGATGCAGTGCAGAGTTGGCCCAGACCGTCTTCAGCTACTGAGATACGCAGTTTCCTTGGCTTGGCTGGGTATTATCGCCGTTTCGTGGAGGGATTTTCATCCATTTCAGCACCCATGACTAGATTGACCCAGAATGGTGCACCTTTTATTTGGACCGAGGAGTGTGAGGAGAGATTTCAGAAGCTCAAGACAGCCCTGACTACAGCTCCAGTGTTAGTACTACCTACCGGTTCGGGGTCCTATACGGTCTATTGTGATGCTTCGAGGATTGGTTTGGGAGCGGTGTTGTTGCAGGATGGTAGAGTGATTACCTACGCGTCCAAACAATTAAAAGTGCATGAGAAACATTACCCTGTTCACGATCTTGAGTTGGCAGCGATTGTTCATGCCCTGAAGATATAGCGTCATTATATATACGGTGTTCCCTGTGAGATATATACGGATCACCGGAGTTTGCAGCACATTTTCAGGCAGAAGGACCTCAATTTGAGTCATAGGAGGTGGTTGGAGTTCCTCAAGGATTATGACATCACTATATTATACCATATGGGAAAAGCCAATGTGGTGGCCGACGCCCTGAGTCGCCGGGCGGAGAGTTTGGGTAGCTTGGCATATCTTCATGCAGTTGAGAGTCTCTTAGCCTTGGATGTTCAGTCCTTAGCCATTCAGTTCGTGAGGTTGGACCTTTCTGAGCCTCACCGGGTATTTGCGTGTGTTGTTGCTCGATCTTTCCTTTATGACCGCATTCGGGAGCGCCAGTATGATGATCCCGACCTTCGGGCTCTTCGGGATAGAGTTCAGCGGGATAGTGTCAGAGATATGACCATAGATGATGATGGTGAGTTGAGACTGCATGACCGTATTTGTGTTCCTGATGTAGGTGGACTTCGGGAATTGATTCTTGAAGAGGCTCATAGCTCGCGGTACTCCATTGATCCCGGTACCGCGAAGATGTATCAGGACCTGAGGCAGCACTATTTGTGGAGGATGATGAAAAAGGATATAGTGGAGTTCGTAGCTAGATGCCTCAATTGTCAGCAGGTCAAGTGTGAGCATCAGAGACCGGGAGCATTACTTCAGCAGATGAGGCTTCCAGAGTGGAAGTGGGAGCGGATCACCATGTATTTTGTGGTTGGACTTCCTCGGACTTTGAGGAAGTATGATGCTATTTGGGTGATTGTGGACCGGTTGACCAAGTTAGCCCATTTCATTCCAGTATTGACTACATACTCTTTTGAGAGATTGGCCCAGATCTACATGCGGGAGATAGTCCGGTTGCACGGTGTGCCGGTATCTATTATTTTAGACCGAGGTCCTCAGTTCACCTTGCATTTTTGGAGAGCCTTGCATAGTGAGTTGGGTACCCAGATTGATCTCAGTACAACATTCCACCCTCAGACGGACGGACAGTCCGAGCGCACGATTCAGATTCTGGAGGATATGCTCCTTGCTTGTGTGATGGATTTTGGAGGATCATGGGATCAGTACTTGCCTCTTGCAGAGTTTGCTTATAATAACAGATACCAGTCTAGCATTCAAATGGCGTCGTTTGAGGCCTTATATGGTAGGCGGTGTCGGTCTCCAGTAGGATGGTTTGAGCCGGGCGAGGCCCGATTGTTGGGTACGGATTTTGTCCAGGATGCCTTGGTCAAGGTGAGAGTGATCCAGGATAGGCTTCGCACAGCTCAGTCCAGGTAGAAGAGTTATGCAGACCGGAGAGTTCGTGATTTATCATTCATGGCTGGTGATCGGGTGTTGCTTTGGGTATTGCCTATGAAAGGCGTCATGAGATTTGAGAAGAAGGGTAAACTGAGTCCGAGGTTCATTGGCCCTTTTGAGGTGCTACGGCCGGTTGGGGAGGTTGCTTATGAGTTGTCCTTGCCTCCCAACTAGCAGGTGTTCATCCGGTATTCCACGTTTCCATGCTCTGGAAGTATCACGGTGATCCGACTCATGTTTTGGATTTTAGCTCAGTTCAGTTGGACAAGGATTTATCCTATGTTGAGGAGCCTGTGGCCATTTTGGACAGGAAGGTCAGAAAGCTCATGTCGAAGGATATTGCTTCAGTCAAGGTACAATGGAGGGGTCATCCGGTCGAGGAGGTGACTTTGGAGACCGAGTACGACATGCAGAGCCAGTACCCTCATCTATTCACAGCTTAAGGTACGTTTCTATACTCGTTCGAGGATGAACGATTTTCTTAAGAGGGGGAGAATGTAACGACCAGGTCGATCGTTTTGAGAGTTAGCACCCCAATCCCCTGATAACTGTTTCTCCTATGTCTTATTATGTTAATGGAACGCGTCAGAGCATCGAGTGATGTTAATTGAAGTGTTTTTGGACATATAGTCCTTTAAGATGAGTTTCTACCTTAGAAATTGGGTTGTAGCGGGAGCTGTGTGAAGACGGATTCAGAATGGAATTCCGTCAACTCCGTTATCTCCGTTGAGTGATTTCGGGGTTAGGTGCGTGTTCAGAATGTGTTTTCGAGGTCGGATGTAGATTTAGTCTTGAATTAGCGAAAGTTAGAATTTCGGCAATTTCGGCCGATAGGTGAGATTTTGATATCGGACTCGGAATGGGATTCCGAAAGCGACAACAGGTCCGGAATGCCATTTATGACCTGTGTGCAAAATTTGAGGTCATTCAGAAGAGTTTAGCCGTGGTTCGGCGTCGAATGTGAATTCTTAGAAATTCCTAAGTTCTTAGGCTTGAATCTATGCATATTTGAGTATTTTGATGTTATGGGATGTGTTTTTAAGGCTCGACCAAGTTTGGATAGGGTATTGGGATTAGTTGGTAGTTTTGGTTGAGGTCCCGGGGGCCTTGGGGTTGTTTCAGATGCTTAACGGAAGAATCTGGAACTTGGCAAATTTGGTGTTTTCACACCTGCGAAGGTTTCCCGCAGGTGCGATCACGCATGTGCGATCACGCAGGTGCGATGGGGTGGTCGCAGGTGCGATGGTGGGGGAGGTTGACCAGTGGTCGCAGGTACGACCTAGGTCCCGCAGGTGCAGAATCACAGGCGCGACCAAACGACCGCAAGTGCGGCCCCAGTTGATCTTAAGTGACTTTCGCACCTGCGATGGAATTTCCGCAGGTGCGGTGAAAGGGACCGCAAGTGCGAGATCCCTGTGTGTTTATTCCAAAAAAATCCGAGGGTTTATGCTATTTTCACCATTTTGAATTGTGGGAGCTCGGGAGAGGCGATTTCTGAGGGGATTTTGCTTGGGTATTCAAGGTAAGTGATTTCTAACCATCATAGGTTATCTTCCATGATTCTAATCTTAAATCCCACCCTTAAATTCAAGATTATTGAGTAGAAGTTTGGGAAAATTAGAAGAAACTTCTTAGACCAAACTTTGGGTTTTTGATTGGGTATTTGACCTTCGATTTGAGAGATTTTATATGGTTAGACTCTTGAGTGAATAAGGGTTCGGAACATGTAAATTTTATCCTATTCCAAGACGTGGGCCCGATGGGCGTTTTGGTCAATTTTTCTAATTTCGCGTATTAGTTCTGAATTAATTAGTTAGTTGAATTCTTGAAATGATATTTACATTATGTGATCGAATTGAATAGATTTGGGCCACCCGGAGTGGGATACCCGTGGCAAGAGCGTGATTATCGGTTGATTTGCACAGTCGAGGTAAGTGGCTTGCCTAACTCTGTGTTGGGGATTTTCCTTAGGCATTTTAATTGGTTTTTACTACAAAGCCTCGTGTACGTGAGGTGACGAGCACGTGCATGGGATATTTTCACTATAATTCCGTGATTCCTTCTACGATATGCCTCATTTTCAATTCTACTATTACCGCTACTGGTTGAGCTGAGTAACAACTTAAGATTTTATCATGACAATCGATTTTACCTGATTTTTCCACTCGTTACTATTATTTGAAAACTGGTTACGTACTTTTCTCCCATAATTCCCAACTATTTTTCTCAAAAACCTTTGAATTGCGCTATAATGGATATGTACATTGCATTGTATAGTTACATAGGGACTGCGGGCTTAGACCTGAGACTTTCCCTTGCATTGCATTGTATAGTTACATAGGGACTGCAGGCTTAGAACTGAGACTTTCCCTTGCATTGCATTGTATAGTTACATAAGGACTGCAGGCTAAGACCTGAGACTTTCCCTTGCATTGCATTGCATCACATACATAGGGACTGCGGGCTTAGACCTGAGACTTTCCCTTGCATTGCATCGTATACATCGGGACTGCGGGCTTAGACGTAAGACTTTCCCTTGCTTTGCATCGCATACATTGGGACTGCAGGCCGAGACCTGAGACTTTCCCTTGCATTGCATTGCGCGATTATTTAGTGAGTTTATGTGGTGATGGGTTGAAGGTTATTGCATCATTTATATTCAGTCTTTACCTTAATTTCCGTTAACCATTACTGCTTTACTTAACTGTTAATTATATCTGTTATTTTCGCAACCTCAGTAGAGCCTCAACCTGACCTCGTCACTACTTGACTGGGGTTAGGCTTGACACTTACTGGGTACCGAATGTGGAGTACTCACGCCCTTCTGCGCATGTTTTTCCCATGTGCAGATCCAGGTACCAGTGCGCCCTACCGTAGCTAGTTCACCAACAGTCGATTGGAGACTTTGAGGTATATTCTGCAGCGTCCGCAGAGCTTCCGAGTCCCTCTCCTATCCTAGTATAGTTAGGACTTGTAGATGAGAGTACACTGTCATTTTTCCAGTTGTATATTGAGCTGTAAAGTATAGCTTGTGATGTTTGGTGATATTCTGGGTCGTGGGTAAATTCAGCTGTAAATGCCGAGCGACATCGTTTGTTAGTATGGTCTTATTTCAATTTCTCCTATTTCTAATTGTTATCTTTAATTGTCCTTGATGATTAGGCTTACCTAGTCGTCTAGACTAGGTGCCGTCACGAGACCCAGTCGGAGGGAGAATTGGGTCGTGACAGTTTTAATTTTAAAAATGCAATTAAAATCACAGGGAATCAAGAATAATCAAGAAAAGTATTACATAAGTAAGGAAACATTTTGAAAAATCAGTACAGAACATACAAAGTCATAGGTTCGAAGAAAATATCACAGCTATGGAAAGAGACACACAGAGCCAGTAGAGAGCATCAGACAAACAATCATTAAACCAATAATCAGACATGATAAAAAACAGAATAGCTTAAAAAATCAGTGAAACCCTAAGCAAGAGGAATAGTAGAGATTCAGAAACCCCAACCACGAATTAGAGTAAGAAGCATAGAGCACATAGAGAGTCCAGAAGTAGCATAAAGATATGGCAAACATAGAAAATAAGATGAACTAAAACCCTATAAATTGGGGTTTTAAGTAAAAAGCTTTGAATCAATCGTGTTAATAGAGAAAAGCATAGAATAATATTAAAGCAGAAGTAAAAAAATCATTTTTGAAAGGGGTTTGTGAAACCCTAGTTTTAAAATTGAAAGATAGTTAAAAAATGAAAGTTTTCAAAGAAAACATAGAAAGAAGCTTCGTAATAATGTAGATCTAGAGTAGATATAGGATAAATCGAAAGACATAGGGTTAGGGTTTCGTGGAACCCAGAGAAGTAGGAAGAACCTCAAAGACGGCACCGTCTCAAGCCGGAACATGTCGTAAACCTTACTCAGACGGCCGAGGAGGCCGGAAAGTGGCATGGGACCATGGGAGATGAGTTGGACCGCTCCAGGTTCTCCTGAGAGCCCTAGAGTATCACTGGACTGGTGCAAAGTGGGTAGGTAGCCTGGAGATGGTGAAGGACCATATTTTCCGGTGAGAGAACCGGCCGGAGAAGGTGAACAAAACTCATCGGAGGAGAGAAGTCAAGGAGACTTCTAGAGAGAGTTAGAGAGTAACAGAGTGGGATAGAGAGAGACGGGGTCTTGGGAAATGAGGGGTCAATAGGGGGGGGGTGGTTGAGTTAATTATGGAAATATGGTTCTGGGCCGTTGATCTAATTTGATCAACGACTCAGATTAATTAGAGGGTTTGGGCCGGGTAGGATAATTTAGTTGGGCTGGGTCGTTGGGTTGGTTAAGGTTTGGGTTAAAGATGGCTGAAATTTAAATAAAAATGGCCAAATGTTAAATACCCAATTAAAAGTAGATAAATATTTTATAAAAATGGCTAATAATTAAAAAAAAATGAAATTGTGGCTAAATAGACTAAATTAAAATGATTAATTAGTATTTAAAATATAAATGACTAATTATTGAGTAAAATTAGCATAGAAATAAGTAATTAGGCTATAATTGCAAAGTTATTGCAATTATAGTCAGATGGTGCCGATTTGGCTAATTTGTGAAATAAATTTGGTCTTAATAGGACCAAAATGATATATTAAATCACGAAATGTTTCTTTTTGAAATCATTTGTAATAAAATTTATAATAAATTATTAGAGATAAAGCTACTGGATAAATTAGAATAAATTAATAAAAATGTGGGAAAATTATAGAAAAACACCAGTTGTTATAGAAACTGATTTTGAAGGTACATATGCAAGTTCAAAATAATTTTGAGGAAAAATTGGGTATCAACAACTGCCCCTCTTTATCCGGAAAGGATGAAAGAGTTGTCGGGTAAAGATATGATGGCCAATTTTGACCGAGTAGAAATAGTATGGAAGATTCAAGCCGCCCCTGGCCTCTTAGCTGCCTACACATCCCTGGTTTTACAGGAATCAGGCTGTATGTAGTTCAGGAGTCACCGGCGAGGTATACTGGTGACGTTTTATAAGGACGGACACACGGTGCAAAGCAAGGTGAGCAAAAATGGTTTATGGGGTAGTTAGGAGAACTGGAGCGTTCCTCTCCTGCCTGGATGGCTGTTCCTAGCCGGATTTCCTGCAAATGAATAACAAGCGTATATTGTGCATAATTTAAACATGATGCAAATTCCCATTGGACTATGAATGCTGTCTTTGGAAGGTTGAGGATGACGTCCTTAGACCATGATGTCCTGGGCCATGAATCGCTTGATGCGGGATTCGCAGGCTATGAAATGATGTTCTCGGGACATGAGTATGGTGCCTCCGAACCATGATGCCTTTGAATAATGATATGCAAACTGATAAAAGAGATCCTCAGGCCATGAAATGATGTTCTCGGGCCATGAAGATGGTGCCTCCGAACCATGACGCCTTTAGATAGGTTGGCGATATTTCAGCCCATGAGAAATGCAATAATATGATGCTAGCAAGACAGAGCTTAGTCTTGCGAATGAAAAGGGCAGAGCTTATCCCAAAAGGAAGCGAAGTAAATGATGACAAAGACAGTGATTGCTTTGAAAAGTAAATGGGAGGCAGCGTTAGCCTCGGAAGGCAGGATGGTAGCCTTATGCAATGAACAAAATGCGGATGGAGACAACATTTAGTCTCGGAAGGCAGAATGGTAGCCTTATGCAATAAATAAAATGCAGATGGAGACAACGTTTAGTCTCGGAAGGCAGAATGGTATCCTTATGCAATAAATAAAATGCAGATGGAGGTAGCGTTTAACCTCGGAAGGCAGAATGGTAGCCTTATGCAATGCAGATGCAGATGGAGGTAGCGTTTAACCTCGGAAGGCAGAATAGTAGCCTTATGAAATAAATAAAATACGGATGGAGGTAGCGTTTAAACCTCGGAAGGCAGAATGGTAGCCTTATGCAATGTAGATGTAGACAGAGGTAGCATTTAACCTCGGAAAGAATAATGGTAGCCTTATGCAATGCATATGCGGATGGAGACAACGTTTAATCTTGGAAGGCAGAATGGTAGCCTTATGCAGGAAATAAATGCAGATGCAAATGGAGGTAGCGTTTAACCTCGGAAGGCAGAAAGGTAGCCTTATGTGATATTAAATGACTGACAACGGAAATTCTTAGCTGGTAATAAATTACAGTAGAGCATTGTGGTAATGAAACATCGTTTGTGCTGATAACAAATGTTGGCATGTGCGACGAGTTTGAGGAGCATGTCCTTGAACACTGTAGGTCTTTCGGGTGGATGATATGTCTTTGCGATATTTGTGCCTGCATCCAAAGAAAATTGTAAGTTCTGTAAAGGGGGGAAGGTTAGTTCGTATCCCTGCCGGCTTTGCTTGACTTGTCTGCTCGCAGGTGATACTGTCTGTACTGTTGGGGGTAGCGTTTGCTAAACAAGCTATTTCAAAAATAGATATGCATGATTTTGTAAAGATATAATATAAGTATATAATCTAAAAATAGTTTTTAGACGAACCGGCGACCGTGACGCGGTTCGAGGCATTGCAATCTCTTGCTACAGAAATTTGAGGGTCCTCCTCAAAATTCTGCCCCAGTTTGATAGGTGACTACTCCTAACTACTGCTTGCTCAGCGGTCGACTGAACTTGCTTCAGAATTTTGAGGGCCCTCCTCAAAATTCTGCCCCAGTTGGCTGTGTGGATGCTTCCGGACTGCTGCTTGCTTCAGAATTTGAGGGTCCTCCTCAAAATTCTGCCCCAGTTTTCAATTATGGGGGGGGGGGGGAGGAAATTTTT
>ML256038.1:1108-26634 GCA_005239495.1 Nicotiana undulata | reverse complement strand
TGCTCGAGCGGCGATTGGCAGAACTTACTTTGGAATTTTGAGGGTCCTCCTCAAAATTCTGCCCCAATTTTCAGTTGGGGGGGGAATGAAATTTTTATTGAACTGTGACCGAACCCATAGGGCTGCCTACGTATCCCCTCTTAAACAAGAATCAGGTCAGGCGTAGTTCAATATACATTGTTGACAAAAGCATAAGGAATTACGCATAGTAGCGCTTGACTGCATCTGAATTGATTGGTTTTGGCCAAACTTCTCCGTCCATTTTTGCAAGTATAAGTGCTCCTCCTGTCAGTACTCTGTGAACCATGTACGGACCCTGCCAGTTGAGAGAAAATTTCCCTTTGGCTTCGTCTTGGTGAGGAAAGATTTTCTTTAGCACCAGCTGCCCTGGTGTGAATCGTCTTGGCTTGACTTTCTTGTTGAAGGCTCTGGACATTCAGTTCTGATAGAGTTGACCATGACAAATAACGTTCATCCTCTTTCCGTCTATGAGGGCTAGTTGCTCATAACAGTTTCTTACCCATTTCGCGTCGCTGAGCTTAGTTTCTTGTATAACTCTCAAATATGGAATCTCAACTTCGACAGGAAAAACAGCCTCTGTGCCATAAACTAGCATGTAGGGGGTTGCCCTGGTTGATGTGCAGGCTGTGGTGCGATATCCCAGTAGGGCGAATGATAACTTCTCATGCCATTTCTTGTGCCTTTCTATCATCTTCCTTAGTATCTTCTTGATGTTTTTGTTAGCAGCTTCTACAACTCCATTCATCTGAGGTCTGTAAGCTGTGGAGTTATTGTGCTTGATCTTGAATGTTTCACACATGGCTTTCATCACGTCACTATTGAGATTAGAACCATTGTCGGTGATGATCGATTCTGGGACTCCGAACCGAAAAATAACGCGGTCGCGGACAAAACCGACCACGACTTTCTTGGTGACTACCTTGTAGGAGGCTGCTTCGACCCATTTAGTAAAGTAATCAATGGCAACCAGGATAAACTTGTGTCCGTTGGAGGCGGCAGGCTCGATAGGTCCAATGACGTCCATGCCCCAGGCGGCGAACGACCATGGTAAACTTGTTGCATTAAGCTCACTCGAAGGTACCTTTATCATATCCCCATGTATCTGATAACGTGGCATTTTTGGACACACTAGATGCAGTCTGTTTCCATGGTCATCCAGAAGTAACCTGTGGAGTATCTTCTTCGCTAATACAAACCCATTCATATGTGGATCGCAAGTTCCAGCATGAATTTCTTCCGATAGTTTTGATGCTTCTTTTGCGTCGTCGCACCTTAATAACCCCAAATCAGGAGTCCTCCTACACAGGATTCCTCCGCTGTAAAAGAAATTGTTAGACAATCTCCGCAGTGTGCGCTTCTGAGAGGTATTTGCAAGCTCTGGGTATTCTCCTTTTGCCAAATATTCCTTGATGTCATGAAACCAAGGATTTCCGTCTGCTTCTTCTTCGACATGGGCACAATAGGCCCGATGACTGTGAATTTTCACTAGAATGGGATCAATGAAAGTTTTGTCTGGATGCTGAATCATAGATGACAAGGTAGCCAGAGCATCGGCGAACTCATTCTGGATTCTGGGGACATGCCGGAACTCTATCTTTGTGAACCTCTTTCTCAACTCCTGAACGTGATGTAGATAGGGTAGTATCTTGGAATTTTTGGTTGCCCATTCCCCTTGTACTTGATGTACCAATAAGTCTGAGTCACCCATCACTAACAGCTCTTGGACGTTCATGTCGATGGCCATGTTGAGCCTTAAGATACAGGCCTCATATTCTGCCATGTTGGTGTAAGGAAGCTTGAGTTTGGAAGATGCTGGATAATGCTGACCTATTTCCGATATTAAGACTGCTCCGAACTCCTTTGAAGTTTTCTGCGCCATCAAAGAACATCCTCCAACCTTCGTAGGATTCTGCAATGTCTTCTCCTACGAATGATACTTCTTCGTCAGGAAAATACGTTTTCAAGGGTTCATATTCTCCGTCCACTGGATTCTCAGCAAGATGGTCTGCTAATGCCTGTCCCTTGACCTCTTTTTGAGTCACATAAATGATGTCGAACTCACTCAACAGGATTTACCACTTGGCTAGCTTTCCAGTGGGCATGGGTTTCTGAAAGATGTATTTCAATGGATCCATCCTTGATATGAGATATGTTGTGTAGGCACAGAAGTAGTGCCTCAACTTCTGAGCGACCCAAGTTAAAGTGCAGCAAGTACGTTCCAGCAAAGAATACCGGGCCTCATATGGAGTGAACTTCTTGCTGAGATAATAAATAGCTTGTTCTGTCCTTCCTGCTTCATCATGTTTCCCCAGAATGCAACCGAAAGCTCCATCTAGTACGGCAAGGTAGAGTAGTAGGGGTCTACCTGGCTCAGGTGGTACCAAGACCGGTGGTGTGGATAGATACTCCTTGATTCTATCGAAAGCTTTTTGACAATCCTCGGTCCACTTAGTTGCACCGTCTTTCTTTAACATTTTGAAGATCGGCTCACAGATGACTGTAGACTGTTCTATGAATCAGCTGATGTAATTGAGCCTCCCCAAGAAGCTCATAACATCTTTCTTGTTCTTTGGCGGCGGCAGCTCTTGTATGGCCTTGACTTTTGACGGGTCCAATTCTATTCCCCGGTAGCTCACAATAAATCCCAACAACTTCTTGGTAGGAACCCCAAATACACAGTTTTCGGGGTTCAGCTTCAGATTATATTTTCTCAACCTGTTGAAGAACTTCCTTAAATCTTCCATATGATCAACAACTTTCTTTGATTTGATAATGACGTCGTCCACATACACCTCGATCTCTTTGTGAATCATGTCGTGGAATATGGTAGTCATGGCCCTCATGTAGGTGGCCCCTGCATTCTTTAAACCGAACGACATCATCTTGTAACAATACACTCACCAGGGCGTGATGAACGCCGTTTTCTTAGCATCTTCCTCATCCATCCAAATTTGGTGATATCCAGTGAAGCAATCTATGAAGGACTATAGGTCATGCTTGATGCAATTGTCAATCAGAATATGTATGTTTGGCAAGGGGAAGTCATCTTTAGGACTGGCCCGGTTGAGATCCCGGTAGTCAACACAGACTCTGACCTTCCCATCTTTCTTTGGCACATGTACAATGTTGGCTAACCATGTCGGGTATTCAACCACCCGGAGAACTCTGGCGTTGATCTGCTTGGTAACTTCTTCTTTGATTTTCAAACTCATGTCAGGTTTGAATTTTCTGAGCTTCTGCTTTACCGGCGGACATGTCGGATTGATCGGTAGTTTGTGAGCGACAATGGATGTACTTAGACCAGTCATGTCGTCATATGACCAGGCGAATATGTCCTCATACTCCTTTAGAAACTCTGTGTACCCTTTCTTCTCTGACGGTGACAAATGAATACTGATGCGTGTTTCCTTGACGTTTTCTGAATCTCCTAGGTTGACAATCTCAGTCTCATCTAAGTTGGACTTAGGTCTATTTTCAAAGCCTTCAACCTCCTTAACAATTTCGTCAGGTATATCGTCTTCGTTTGAATCAATGTACATTTGTTGCGTCGCCTCATTGCACATCACAGTCATTGGTTCATTGAGTAAAGTAATAGTAATGTTGTATAGACAAAATAATGAGAGAAAATAGTAGCGAATAAATATCGAATTTGTAAGAGAAATTAGAAGTGCTTTGATAAATTGGATAACTGTTTTGAACATTGAAGATCTTATTGCGGAAATTGAAAAAATGCAGGAGAGGGAAAATTGTTTAATATATAAAATAGTAAATAATGCTTCTTTTTAGCCTTGCTACCCTGAGGCTCGGCGGGCTCTAGTGGTCCTGATAGACCAGTTCTTGAGATAAGCTCCCTTGCTTACTGAATATACGGAAGGGACTTCCTCCCCCTCCTCCTCGATAATAACACATCAATCTATATCATCATCCTCTTGGAACAAATTCCTCAGTGCAGCGAGTGCTTCTTCTTCGTCTGACCCATAAATAACGTTAGCTTGTTGGAAGGTCTGCTCCAGATGCGGTATCGGGTGCTCCAATAGGTAGTAAGGACCGCGCCAAGGTGTCCACCAGCTATTGAATTCTTCCCAGGTGTACTCATATCCCAAACCGAAAGTAGTACCATGTTTTTTTATCTTGATGGGTTTGGAGATTCCTTGAAGGTTCTTGCCGAGCCCTTTGCCAGGCTCGTACCCGTTCCAATTTAGTATGCTCTTGATTTTGCTATCCCACCATTTGTCTTTGTCAACGACGTTGACTCGCTTAATATGGTGATAAGTTCCTCCACCCAGTTTTCTCTTTCCATCAATCACAAGGATAGTCTGGCGATTGTAGATAGGGTTGCTACCCTCGCCGTGGATGATTACCTCTTGGTGGTTCCTCTCGAATTTCACCGCCTGGTGTAGTGTCGATGCGACGGCCCCAGCAACATGGATCCAGGGTCATCCTAACAGCAAGTTGTAAGATGCCGACACGTGTATTACCTGGAAGTCCACTTCGAACCAGGTTGGTCCTATCTGTAGGCATAGACTGATTTCCCCCATGGTAGCCCTTTGGGAACCGTCAAAGGCTTTTACGTTGATTTCTCCCTCTCTTATCTCATGTAGCCCTTTACCTAATTTCTTGAGTGTTATCAGCGGATAAATATTAAGACTGGAACCTACATCGATCAAGATCCTCGTGATGAAATGATCTTCGCATTGCACGGTGATGTGCAATGCTTTGTTATGTCCCAATCCCTCAAGTGGTAACTCGTTTTCATGAAAAGTAATTTTGTGACTTTCCAGTACTTGGCCCACCATGTTGGCCATTTTTCCACGGGTGATGTTTTTCGGCACGTATGCTTCGCTCAACACTTTTAGTAAAGCATTTTTGTGCATCTCAGAATTCTGCAGCAAAGAGAGAATATATATCTGCGCTGGTGTCTTGTTCAGTTAGTCGATGACCGAATACTCCTTAGCCTGTATTTTCCTCCAAAGATCATCGGAACCTATTTCAATGAGGGGAGGGCGGTTGGCAGCTTGCTTGCTTGTCTCGACTAGATGTTCATGGGTATAGACTCTACCAGTTCTCGTCATACCCTGTGCTGCGATGGCTTTCTCAGACCTGTTTTTACCTTTCCTTCTTGCCATGGGTGTATAATCCCAAGGGATAGCATCTGAATAGAAAGGTGGTGTGGTTGACATTGCCACTGGAATTGACGTGGTCATTCTTACTTCAACTAGAGTGTATGTTAGAGGTGGCAGTACTGCAACCTCGAGTGGTGTTGGTGCGTTTGCTGGAGATACAAACTCTACTTCAATTGGCACTGGCGCCTTCGCCTTTGCAGGCGGTTCTGCTTCAAACTCAAATGGGATAGACATATTAACCTCGGCATTCTCAGATGGATGAATTTGGACTATGATCGGGTTGAGAGTGACTGCAGCTTTCTTTGGGTCATCGCTTTATGTGATCAACCCAATTGACCCCTTAGGATCCCAATCCTCATCTACTTCAATCATATGGATACCTCAACCCATATGGTCTTGTAAAGGGTATTGCGGATGTTCGGAACGGAATCTTTTGCTACAATAATCTTGTTATAAATGAGGGTCTGTATCTTATCTTTCAGAGAGCGACATTCTTCGATGGTGTGTCCTTTCATGCCAGAATGGTATGCATAAGATTTGTTTGGGTTAACCCACTGAGAAGGGTTCTTAGGGGTGCCAGCAGGGATAGGTGTAACGTAACCAGTAGCTTTGTGTTTTTCATACAACTGGTTGATGGGCTCGGCTATGGCGGTATATTATTTTGGAGGGCGGCGATCAAAGCTTGGGCGAGGCCTATGGAAGTTTTGACGGGTAGGGGGTGATTGATAGTGAGGTGGCTGGGAATGACAGGTGTTGTATACGAGAGAGGGTTGTGAATATCTATGTGGGGTAGGTTGATATATGGGTGGTGGAGATTGATATGTGGGCGGTGGAGCTTGGTAGTTCAGGGTTGGCTGATATGTGAAGGGAGGTGTTGGGTAGACTTGGTATTTGGGTGGGGATTTGGCTTGTTGTGCAACCATTGCAGCTCCCGCGTCTCTCTTCTTAGACACACCACCGGACTGTAAAGCTTTGTTAGTGGCTTGCAAGGCTTCAAAATTTGTAACCATACCGTTCTTGATACCTTCTTCAATTCGCTCTCCCAATTTGATAATGTCGGAGAACTTGTGGCCTTCAACCATCATTAGACGTTCATAATATTGTGGGTACTGAGCTCAGACAAAGAACTTGTTCATCTGTTCCTCCTCTAAAGCAGGTCTGACTTTAACAGCTTCCGACCTCCAACGAGTAGCATACTCGCGAAAGGTTTCTGTGGGTTTCTTCTTCAAGTTCTGGATGTAGAACACATCTGGTGCGTTATCTGTATTGAATCTAAACCTGTCCATGAAGTCTCTTGCCATACCTACCCAGTTTGACCATTTCTTAGGGTCTTGGCTGATGTACTAAGACAGTGCGTCTCCCTTCAGACTCCTCATGAACAGCTTCATGCGGGTCCTTTCGTGTTTTCCTACGCCAACCAACTTATCACAGTAGGTCCTCAGATGGACCATCGGATCACCAGTGCCATCAAACATCTCAAGCTTTGGAGGTTTGTACCCCTTGGGTAGTTCGACATCAGGTTGTATACAGAGATCTTCATAGTTCAAACCTTCAATTCCCTTTACTCCTTCGACACCCTGAACTCAGCTAGTCAGCTTTCTAAGTTCCTCAGCCAGATTCTTGATAAGCAAGTCTTTCCCATCAGACTCGGATGTATGTGAGATAGGCGGAATGGAGTGGGTCACAGTTTCCACGTAGATGGGATTGTTGTAAGCATGGAAATGGTTTTTCGTGGGGTTTTGAGGTTCGTGGGTGGAGTGTGGTTGTGGAAAGTGATGCATGTTGCAGGGAGAGTTTGATTCTTTGGGGAAGTGGCGTTATGGTGAGGTGCAGGGTGATTTGATGGTTTTGGGATATTCTGTGGTGGTGTAGGGTTGGCGTCAGGGATGTTGAGGGAAAATGACAGATTGGCCAGATTCCAGACCTGGTCGAGATCCTCTTGAAACTTCAACAATTTCTTTTCCAATGGTGACATGTTCTCATGCAAAACCTGAATACCCCGGCCTTCAGTAGTCTCAACCTTTTCAACCGTATTGTCTTTCCTGATACCGCTGGATTCTTCCATCTTACTTTTACCCTTGTTTCTACCTTTGGGAGGAATGAGAGGAGGAGTAGGTGGAGGCCCTTTGGATCTTGTGCGATAAGCGGATGATGCCAGAATGTGCGAACTAACCTTTGGGGAAGGGGGTAATAACTAAAAAGAAACAAAACAAAAGGTAACCGAGTCAGTGAGGATTATGAAAAATATTGCAGAAATTAAGCACATAATGCGAAAATGTAAAGCGTATCCTAAGTTGGGGACCTCTTTGGGCCCGAGGTAGGCCTAACAACAAATTAATTTGGAGAACTTAAAATGCTAAATGCCTCATTTTATTAATAGAAAATAGACAAATCTTTAAGACGACTCTAAATATGCGAAAATAAAAGGCACTAATGGCCAGAGGTCTTATTACATTAATGAAGAAAATAAGACACCCCTATCTATTTGGTCCCAGAAAGACCTTCCCCAGATTCGACATTCTTGCTCCCCTCGATCAGCTTTTCCAACTCGCGAAGTCCCAGCAGTAGGTAAGTTCTGGCTAAGTATACCCCTTCAGCTCCCTCAGCCTTTTGGCAAGTCTTGATTCTTTTGATGAATTTTTCCTCCAGTTCAACTATACCTTCCTCCAAGTGACTTAACCTCTGGTTGGTGCTAACATCCATGTCCTTCCATTCCTCGATCAACCTTTTGTTGGACTCATGTATCTTGTGGTGATCTTTCTCACATTCACGGATCCTTTTGCAATGTTGGTTGTACTTGACTTGTGCTCCAGCCTTTTCGTCTATGACCCGGTGACCTTGAATGAACCCTGGCTCGATTCGACCACCCAAATCTTCTTCTAACCAGCCAAGATAGAAAGGAGTGCAACCGGCGTGATACCTGTCTGGCTCGATGGTGTCCTTTTCGAGCCTAATCTTGCAGTGCCATAGGTGCTGAGCTTGGCACTTGTGAGGGCTATCATCATTCTGAAAATCTGCTCGAAGATGACTTACTTTCTCGACCCTAGGTATGACCTGCCTTTTACCTGCTTTCCTCATAACTCGCAAAGGGACGTAAGGGTATGTCCCCCTCAGACCAATCAGTATCAGAAATGAAGCGTCTCGGGACCGAATGATGAACTCGTCTGTCGAAAACCACTCGAACATCCATTGAACCTGATCCTCGATTAAGTTACCAAATAATTCAACCCATCCTTTGGCATTATATGGCTGAGCGAACATGTCGGGAATATAGTTCGTTCGCTTTGGGTGATGAAAAGCGGTATGGTCATCCCAAATCCTTCGATTGATGTCTTGTCGGTATTCACCTTTTTGCAGATGTTCTATGAGCCAAAGTTGGAGTAGTAAGTTGCAACCTTCGAAATGCCTTCCTCCTCGTTGACACATTTCTAGGGCCCGATACATATCTGCGATGATCATGGGCACAATGCTGAAATCCTGCCCGTCTATCCCTTCTATTAGCGTCTTAGTTACCATGGCCAACCTAGTATGGATCCTTTCCTTCTTCCCTGGGAATACAATAAAACCCAAAACACACACCATAAACGCAAACACTCGGCGATGGATATGTCCCAGAGAGGTGATGGGCTCGTCTTGGTAGGTGCGGTACGATTTGCTGTGACCGTACCTTTCATATAAATAGTCGAAAGGGATTATGGATTCTTTTTCAAACCCATCATTTTAAGGAAACCCCTGCCCGTGCATTTTTCAGGCATCAGCAACCCCGAAGATTCCCAAGCTAAACTAGCCAATCCTCCTATCTCTTCTAATAAAGGCGTCATTTCAAGATTCCCAAAACGGAACACGGACCTATCACAATCCCAAAACAGAGTAGCGGCCTCTATCATCATTTTGATTGGGTAGATATCTAGAAGAGATGGTAGATTGACCAAGTGTTTTCTGACGAGAGTTTTGTCACTAGAGTGGAGGTCTTCCCACCAATTCAGCAGCCTAGGGTAAATATTGGCGACCATGCCGAATCTGGGGACTTCATGCTTCATTTTTGCAAAACAGACAAGGTTAGGCCCTTTACCCCAACCAGATTCAACTATTTAACACCAATAATTAGCAGGAAGCATTTAGTTCTCCAAAAAATACATAGAGCGTGAGGGTGTCCGTTTGGGTTTTAGGAAAACCCAATGGACTTTGGATAAGGCTGTCTTAAAGGCTATTGTGCGGACAACACGTTTACCTGGATAAGTTTGACCATGATGCATGCAACACTATAACGGAGTAAGGTTTCTATGGGGTTTTATACCGGTACCCTTGAGCGGACAACTCAAAGAGGAAGGAACGGAACTGTCGACTGCACCACTGATCGATTAGTTTTACCGCAAATATGCCTTTCCGAATTTAAGGGGTAGTAACATAGGAATAGTGCAACCACTCATTGTAAGCGTTGCTATAGTATTTTGTTTGGCACGAGTGGAGTATGAATGTTGAGCACGATATGCAATAAATAAGCATTTAAATAGATAGTCATGTATTTGCACGTTAAGAAAAGCGGTAAATACGACAGTTATGACTGAAAGAAATTACAAAAAAGGGAAACAAAGAGACATGTTAGTTCTGTTCATGCGGAATGAATATTTGAAAGAAGTAAACAATCAACGACATGTAATAGGGAAGAGGAAAGGGTGCAAACATTTAAACAAAATTAAAGGTCCAAATTCACGTAACAATTTGTAATGGTAAAAGCCTAGGTATATCTTCAACAGAGTCCCCATGCTGTCGCGCCCCCTTTTTCCTCCTTAAAGCGGAGAGATCGGGTTTATGACATTTTGGACAACTCCTTTTGAAGGTTAAAAGGGTTAAAAGGGTTAAAAGGAAGAGTCGCAACCTAATGATTTTTATGGTGTGTTAGGGCACCTAGATTAGTTAACTCATAAGACTAGTTTGCATTACCAGAGATTGGGTAAGGGCTTGAAGTTATCCGAAGGGGAAGGTATTAGGCACCCCTCAGGATCCACAACTGTGGTTCTCGGCCAAATGGTTTCTGTGAATTCGGACAATAAGCAAATAACAAGTACGGCTCATATAAGAGCGGATTTCAAACAAGTATGGAAGTTCATTAGAAATTTGAAAGAAATCAAAATTCAATATTTGAGAAAAGACGCCCTAGGTTTAAAGTAATATGGATCACATCAATGCAATACCCGATAGATAGAGCTACACGTGGTATTAGCGCACCGGTCATCATATTCATATTCTACCCTTCCCACCCCGTGAAGGTATTTAGAGCGTGTGTTGGTCACGAAGCTTATTGCGTGCTCTTACCAGTCCCATCCTATCAGTCCTGGAGGAAGTTATTACTACTATTCCTACAGGGTAAGTACTAGGCTAAACCCCTAGGTTTAAAGGGAAAAATTCTAAGCGACAAATAAAACAGTTAGGACTGCAAAATATAGGGCACACACAGAAGCAGATACGAGGCTCATATATCCCTCCACAAGTCAGTACACATGATTAGCATGACTCAAACACAAAGAGGTCTCAAATTTCATAACCTAAGACAGGATGGCTACATGTGAATACAATAGCGAGATAGATTAATTACTGAGTTTTAGAAGAAGTAACCTGGTCAGTTTTTAACTATGAATTCTTATCTGCAATTAGCCAAGTTATGCACAGAGAAAACAGTGTCCAGTTTTACAAATGTTGATACCTAAGGCTTGCCTAAGTGTGTAAAAATACTCCAGTCGTCCTGTTTTAGTCTCGGGAAATAGTGAATAGTCAGGATGAACCTATTTAGACTTAGTTGTGGTAGAGAAGCGAGTATTTAAACAAGTATGGATGCAAGTCCTACGAAGCATGATATCTAAATGTAGGCAGGATGTTGAGTATGCAAACCTATGCATGCTGTTTTTTTAAATGCACAAACGTTTTCAGTAATTGAAACTTATTTTAGCGAGGTTTGCCTATTACACGTCCTTTTGACTCGAAACAGTAATACAAAAGCGTAATTTGTTAAGTTACTGAACCTAGCACATGGTTTTTAAGTGTTCAATGCAGTATGTTTTAACACATGAATTTGGCATAGATAACATGAACATGCTGATAATTAAAGCCCTAAAGTAGCATGGTCTCTAATGCAAATATTGACATTTAATACTATTGCTTAACCTAAACAGGATGTCTAGAGATAGTTATTGTGAACATGCAGAGGCAGTAACCTTATAACAACTGTTTTTATAGTTATTTAATTACGAATAGGATTTCCAAGTGAGGCATTTGCAAAGGTGATGCATCAATTATAACAGCCTTTTACTACGAACATGATGAGTATGATGAGATGCTGAAATAAATAGACCTAAAGCATGGTATCTAATGCATGTATAGCAGGTATTCCTAAACATGTGACTATTGCACACATAGGTAATATAAACCCTATAAGCATGTTCTCTACCCGTAATTATACTAAGCATGCATAACCCCTCCAATTTCACTATCCAACCCCAGAGTTGTTTTTACAATTAATTATTACATACCAGCATTGCATAAATTACACAAATGTATAAGAAAATTAACAAGTTACACTATAGGGAGCCTAACAGTAGGCCCAAGTATCCAGATCCAAACATGCCATATGCCATGACCCTTTGTAACCCAGACGTGTTAGAGTTCCTAAGGATCTCAGAGGATCCCAGGCAGTGCTCACACCCAAGTTCCCTAGCCAGGAAGGAGTAAGTGCAGTGTGGAGTTCCAACCTTGTGTGTCAGAGTTCAATGGGTACTTGAATGGTCCCCAAGGTAGTGCTCACACGAAGGAGGCTAAACTTAGAGACTAAGAGTAGTGAGATGTGCTTATAGTCTTAAAAGAGTTGAGTTTGAAAAGTAGTTTTTGAAATAACTGTTTAGGAAATAGCTTCAGATAACAACATGAAAGTTTGTTTTATGACAACTAGTTTGAAGAGGAAAGAAATGGGACAATCAGCAATTCAGAACGTACATAGTTCAGGGAATGAACACAAACAGGGATAGGGGGGAACTGGGGACAAATAAAGCCACATAGTGGAAACAGACTTGCACACAAGTAGAACTCAGAGTAGGGTTACATGATTTAAACAATCCTAACATAGTTATCATAGAGTGTTCATGCCAGTAATTCATTAGCATTAGATTGAGAGGGTGTCAGACAGAGTCACAAATTAGGTCCAGGATTAGGATTACATAATAGCTAGGTATATAGGTGCATGCTTATAATGTTAGGGGCAGGCGGTAATGCAGATTCATAATGAAAACATATAGGAGCAGTACTGGACATGCTGAACTGAAGGTGAAGGGAAGTCACATAGAAAAAATAGATATGCTAGTTTCATAGGAATCAGGCAAAATCTTAATGAATCACACAGGAAAACAACAGACATATTAGACTAAAGGGGGAAGGAAATCACATAGACATGCTAGTTACAGGGTAAACAGTAGAACCATAAGTAGAAGCATAAAAGTAATAATAGAAATCTTAATAGGAACTGAAACATGTTGTTTTTGGCACTGTAACCTTAAACTAGAAACATACCAGTCAAGAGTGAGAATAGAACAACAATGTGCAGAGAAGTAGAGCAATAGGACAATGGTATGCATATCAAGAGCAACAATAATTACTCAGTCTTGGCTTTCAGCCGACTGAGTAGTCAGTAACTAATACGAGAAGCAAGAGAGAATGTGTATGAAAGCAAGAGAGAATTCAGAACAATATGAGTGTGCTCTATGTGTATGTGTTCGTATGTATGTCTTAGTATATGTTATGCCAAAGAGAGTAGAGTATTTATAATGCTGAAAACGAGTAAACAAAATAAGGTATGGAGTACTCGTCTAACACAACTATGGAAATAATACTCAATCAATATCAATTAAAGGATCTGGACTCCCTTAATTAGAGAGTCAAGTTCAAACGGGAAAATCATAGTTAAATAAGAGAAATGAATCAATTTATATGATTTTACTATAATAGGGATAGTAAAATCATGTAGCATACAATAAAGGCCAAGTACATAGCACATAATTAAGGAAAGTAAACTGATAGAATATTCATAAGGCAAAGTAGGGTTTTAATTCTAAAAATTAGTCGAGGGAATCTTGAATGCAATTAAAATCACAGGGAATCAAGCATAATCAAGGAAAGTATCACATAAGTAAGGAAATATTTTGAAAAATCAGTACAGAACATACAAAGTCATAGGTTCAAAGAAAATATCACAGCTATGCAAAGAGACACACAGAGCCAGTAGAGAGCATCAGGCAAACAATCATTAAACCAATAATCAGATTTGATAAACAATAGAAAAGCACAAAAAATCAATGAAACCCTAAGCAACAGGAATAGTAGAGATTCAGAAACCCAAACCACGAATTAGAGTAAGAAGCATAGAGCACATAGAGAGCCCAGAAGTAGCATACAGATATGGCAAACATAGCAAACAAGATGAACTAAAACCCTAAAAATTGGGGTTTTCAGTAAAAAGCTTTGAATCAATCGTGTTAACAGAGAAAAGCATAGAATAACATTAAAGCAGAAGTAAAAAAAAATCATTTTTGAAAGGGGTTGTGAAACCCTAGTTTTAAAATTGAAAGATCGTTAAAAAATGAAAGTTTTCAAAGAAAACATAGAAAGAAGCTTTGTAATACTGTAGATCTAGGATAAATCGAAAGACATAGGGTTAGGGTTTTGTGGAACCCAGAGTAGTAGGAAGAACCTCAAAGACGGCACCGGCTTAAGCCGGAACAGGTCGTAAACCTTACTCAGACGGCCGAGGAGGCCGAAAAGTGGCATGGGACCATGGGAGATGAGTTGGACCGCTCCAGGTTCTCCTGAGATCCCCAAAGTATCATTGGACCGGTGCAAAGTGGGTAGGTAGCCTGGAGATGGTGAAGGACCATATTTTCCGGTGAGAGAACCGGCCGGAGAAGGTGAACAGAACCCATCGGAGGAGAGAAGTCAAGGAGATTTCTAGAGAGAGTTAGAGAGTAACAGAGTGGGATAGAGAGAGACCGGGTCTTGGGAAATGAGGGGTCGATGGGGGGGGGGTTTGGTTGAGTTAATTATGGAAATAGGGTTCTGGGCCGTTGATCTAATTTGATCAACGACTTAGATTAATTAGAGGGGTTGGTCCGGGTAGGATAATTTAGTTGGGCTGGGTCGTTGGGTTGGTTAAGGTTTGGGTTAAAGATGGCTGAAATTTAAATAAAAATGGCCAAATGTTAAATACCCAATTAAAAGTAGATACATATTTTATAAAAATGACTAATAATTATAAAAAATGAAATTGAGGCTAAATAGACTAAATTAAAATGATTAATTAGTATTTAAAATATAAATTACTAATTATTGAGTAAAATTAGCATAGAAATAAGTAATTAGGCTATAATTGCAAAGTTATTGCAATTATAGTCAGATGGTGCCGATTTGGCTAATTTGTGAAATACATTTGGTCTTAATAAGACCTAAATGATATTAAATCATAAAATGTTTTATTTGAAATTATTTGTAATACAATTTATAATCAATTATTAGAGATAAAGCTACAGGATAAATTAGAATAAATTAATAAAAATGTGTGAAAATTATAGAAAAACACCAGTTGTTATAGAAACTGATTTTGAAGGTACATATGCAAGTTCAAAATAATTTTGAGGAAAAATTGGGTATCAACACCGTTTGAGGACAAAACAAAGAAACCACCGAGCATCGAGCACTGTGTCCCTGATGATTTCGAAACAACTTCTGACCTTACCGTCGATAATCCCCCTAACACGCCGGGCCGGCGCGAACCCATGTCCAGATACATAAGTGCTATATCCGAATTAGAAAGAGTAAAAATGGATTGTGGCTGGGAAGAAGCGGTTCAAGTTGAGATCTCTAACGCTGAGGAGAACATAACGGCCTACAAAGAGGGATTCCTTAGCGTTTATACGTACCCATTCACTTTGGGTCTTGTTGAGCCCTCGTCTCCACAGGTGGACCCGGTGATTCTTAATTTTTGTCACCGATATTAGGTGACGCTTGGTCAAATCTATCCTTCATTTTGGAGGATAATATACATGCTCCGGTATTTTTTCAACCATATCAAGGGAATGAATTTTACCCTCGATCACTTGATACGGTTATACAATCCCCGTCTCTACCGATGGGAGCTGATCAGGCTTCAACATCGATTCGTGAAGCCATTTTTTGCAAACACCTATGAAAACAGAGATCGGGAGTGGATGAGAAGATTTGTTAGAGTGAGGACCTCCGATATCATTGCTGCTGATAGGGTGTCATTCCCGGAGGAGTGGAATATGGCACATAAATAACATCCGGTATTTTCTATTCCCCCAGCTTCGCTTTCTGAACTGAACCTCTTTGGTTTATGCAACTACTGCTTGGTATCCTGACTTGGTCCAGGATCTGTCTAGGTGGGTCGTACAAATGGATTCCGCCTTCACATATAATGGGCGATCTTGGCGCATTTTGACGCAGACGAGGTGGCAAGCCAAGAATCATGGTAAGCTTTCTCCCGTCAAACTTCACACGAGCTTTCTTTGAAGCAGAAGTTCTCATATGCCCTTCATATACAGGTCTTAGTGATACCCTGTTGATGAGGCCGCCCCCTCCCGGTGAGGAGGGAACTTCAAAGCCTGACTGGGGCAAGAGAAAGAGGAAGGAGGCACTAGAAGGGTCTCCTAAGGCAAGAAAACCCAAGGCCCGCAAGTCCAAGGCCAAAGTCTCAGTATCGACTCTAATCTCCATCCTGCTCCCCTGCGCCGTAGGCGAAGATGAAGACGAGGATGACCGCCCTTTGGTACAAAGGGTAAGGAGGAACACGGTCGTTTTGATGGTTGCTGATTGTGGGGTCGAAGAATCTAGGATGGCCGATGCTGCCCATCCTCACTCGGAGGGGAATTTTAAGTGAGACTCGGTTGCAGTCCCCGAGCCATCCTCGGGATAAGACACAACCCGCCTTGATGAGTTCCAGAGGCTCGACATTGATGTTGTGTGTGATTCTACTCTAGGCTCTTTCTTTTCCTCGGTGGAGATTAGGGATGCCCAAGACCGGGGCACCTCCAACGAAGACATCCTCCGGGGGGGAGATGACGCCTTCAGGGATCTGTTTGACGGCATCGAAGAAGAGACTGACCTCTGTCGCGCCCCCTTTTTCAACTCCTCCTTTCGGATTAGTCGGGGTCTTGACATTATTGGGATAACTCGTTTTCTTTTGGGAAAGGGGTATGCAAGGACTCGAAGAGTCGTCACCTAACGAATTAAGGTGCGTTAGGGCACCTATTTGGGGTAATTTACAAACAAGATTTAGACAATCAGAGAAAGGTTAAGGGCTTTAAATTACCTCAAGGGGAAGGTGTTAGGCACCCCTCAGAGTCCACAACTGTGGTTCCCGGCCAAACAACTTTGTGAATTTAAGCAAGTAGTAAATAGGCTATTAATGTTTAAACAAGTAAAGAGTTTTGAAAGATTCGTAGTCTAAGCACACATGTGTTACTAAAGTTTTGAAAAAAGATTTAATGTCGAAGTAAGGTTTTTGAAAGAGTTACGATCTAAACATGCATATAAGGATAGGGGGAGTCCTAGGTTATTTGTCATATGGATCACATCAGTGCAATACCCGGTAATCACTCCTCAAAGAGGGGTACAAGTGGTATTAGCTCACCGATCATCATATCCATATCTACCCTTCCCACTCCTTAGCGGTTATTAAAGCGAGTGTTGGTCAACGACCTCTATTGCGTGTTGTTACCCGTCCCTTCTTAATGGCCCTGGAGGAGTTTAAGACCTCTACCTATAGGGCAGTTCTAGGTAGACCTTCAGTTTTAAAGGAAAAATACTAAGGCGACAAGAAAAACATATAGGACTGCAGGAAATAGGAACAAAGAAGAGCAGATAAGAGACTCAAATTCACCTCCACAGATAATGGAAATAGACAGCACGACTCAAACACAATTAAGGGCAGTACTCTTAATTAGAACCCTAAGACATGGTGTCTAGGTGAGTTCAGAACATGAGCAGATATGCAGACTTGTTTTATAACTCAGAAATAGGTCCTAATCAGTTTGCCTACTGATTTTAAAACCTATTAAAAATTAGGCAGCATGCACAAAGAGGCAGATTTCCAGTCTTAACAATTTAATTACCTAAGGCTTGCCTAGGCGTGGGACATCGTATAATAACTTCCAGAATTATTAGAGAAATTGTTGTAAATTGTTACCCAAACATGCTGTTCTAGGTGTTGCAAAGGACAAAATTATTGCAGTTGTTATAGAGAAGCCGAGTGAAGGTTTTTATACCTTTTTCATGCCTCAGTAGTTAAGCTAGGTATAATTGAACGAATAAGATCCTATAACATGATATCTAATGCACATGTAGAGATGTAGAATGATGCAGAATTCCTAGGGAGGATTTATAAATGCATAATAGTTATAGCATTAGGCATGGTTTCAGAATATACGCAGGTGATAGTTTTTTAATGTTGTTTATCCTAGAATAGGGTATCTAAGTGTGCATAGCATGATGAGACATGATTGCATAAACAATAATCCGTATTAATATGTTTACCCTAGAACAGGATGCCTAAGTGATAAGTGATAGTACTGAAACAAGATGCTGAAACAGTGTTCATAAAGCCTAAAGAGCATGATTTCTAATGTATGATATGCTTTGCACATGTTAATCCTAAACATAAGTTCTATTGCGCAAATAGGAAATGTAAACCTAAGGACATGATTTCTACCTTTGGCATGCATAGTTACCCTTTCCCTTTTCACTATCCGTCCCCAATAGTTTTTTATAAATAATTATTACAGACCATTTGCATGAATTACATAAATAAATAAGAAAAAGAAGAAGTTATACTATAGGGAGCCTACCAATAGGCCCTAGATCTCCAGAATTCTCAATGCCAATAGTGTTCACAACCTTTTACATAATCCGGGTATGTCAGAGTTCCCTAAGGACCTCAAGGGATCCCGGGCAGTGCTCACACCCAGATTTTCATGACCATAATGAGTAAGTGCAGTGTGGAAATGCCAGCTCTAATGCATCAAAGTTAAGAGGGGTCTCATAGGGATCCCAAAACAGTCACACATTAGAGGGACATAACCTAAGTTTCTAAGAGTATAGTGAGAGTGCTTGACATAGTTTTGAAAATATTTAGTAGGAGAATAACTTTTGGAAATAGACTGGTTTGAAATAAGCTTTGAAGAATAATAGAAGAGTTTTACTTTAGTGAAAACAGTTTGAAAGATAAGAGGGTAAGGCAATCGGAGTCTCAGAATCACAACAGTACACATATGATAAGAAACAAGAACCAGAACAGGTTTACCAATCACAAGCAGGGGAATGAGGGGTTGGGGACATGTATGAAGCATATAGGGAAAACACACAGTGACAGAGTCACACATAGGTTCAACATGGGTTCAGGACTACATAGAGATTAAGTAACATATAGTGCAGATTGTTGTGTGCCAGGAATCAAAGAAGACAGAAGTGGGGCAGAATCACATTGAAACATGCAAAAATGGGGTAATAAACATGCTGAGTCTAAGGGGGGGGGGGGGGAGATACTTTACATGTAAAATGGATAACAATGTAATCAAGTTAAGTGCAAAAGTCACAGCAAAACCATGAGTAGAAACATATCATAAAGAGGATGAATTGAAATAATAAGAGAAAAATGTTGTTTTTGAAACTCGAATTGTAATTAGGACAAACCAGATATGAGATGTCAAACACAGGATAAAGAACTTAAAGAGTAGAATAATCAGTCTTGGCTTGCAACTGACTGATAATAGCAAGTAATCAGAAGAAGAACAGAAGAGAGTATGTGTGTGTGTAAGAGAGAGTTGAACAATGTCTGTTCGTCTGTTTTGATAATGAAAGAGTAGAGTATATATAGTTCTTAAACATGCAGAAAAATGGTAACAAATAATAGTTCAACACAATTATGGGAATAAACTCCAATTAGAATTAAATTAATGTAAGTACTCCCTTTAATTAAGGAGTCATTGTTCAAACGGTAGTAGATAGTAATAATATAAGGAAAGCAAATCGTGTAAGAGCTGATTTCAACACATAAGGAAATAACTTCAGCAAAGTATATGACATGTAATAGAGGTTAAGTTCAGAATGCGCTAATTAAGGAAAGTATGTATGAATTAATTTGACAGAATTATTCATAGAAACAAGGCAGGAAATTCTGGAAATCAACAAGAAAATCTAGAGTGAGATTCAAATGACAGGGAATCAGTATCAATAAAGGAGAATATCACACACGTAAAGAAATAATCAAAATTAGTAGAGAATATTGTGTAAAAATTTGTCACGACCAAAATTTCCCACCGTCGGGACCGTGATGGCGCCTAACGTTGAGCCTGCTAGGCAAGCCAACGTAATTAATCAAATTTACTAAAAATCATTACTAAGTGAGAACAAGTGAAATACGACTTTCCATGAGTAAAAGGTTAAAATGAAAACGGATAAAAGAAATACATAACTAAATCCACAAATTTTATGAATTCTCAAAATAACCAACCCAGATATTTGGAGTCACAATGTCACGGACTATCTAAGATTAATACATATAAATGTCTGAAAGAAATAAATACATCTATTTTCAAATACTAAAAACAGAATGAAGAAGTGGAAGGGGAAGCCAATGCCTGCGGACGCCTGCAGGACTACCTTAGTGTCTCCGGGTGGATTGAAGGAAGCCTCCTAACTCAATGTCCACAGGGTCCTGTACCGGGATCTGCACAACAAAAAGTGTGCAGGTGTAGTATCAGTACAACCGACCCCATGTAATGAGTAAGTGCCGAGCCTAACCTCGACGAAGTAGTGACGAGGCTAGGACACGACAAATAATACCACCTGTGCAATTTAATAATGTATAAAAGAAATAACGACAGGAAGTAAACCGTTAAGTACAAAAAACAGGGGAAAACATGCTGGGGAAAAGGGACAACAATTATCTGAAATAACAGGACAAGGCAACAGTTTAAATATCAAACTAACAACCAGAATTTAACAGCACAGAGCAAACAAGTACACGATATCACCCTTCGTGCTTTAATCTCATCCTCACCAAAACAAGTAAATAGAAACGACACGGCCTGACCCCTCGTGCTATAATATCATAACATGCACGACATGACCCCTCGTGCTAAAAAATCATAACATGGCACGACATGACCCCTCGTGCTAAAATATCATAGCATGGCACAGAATGACCCCTCGTGCTAAAACATCATAACATGGCACGACATGACCCCTCGTGCTAAAATATCATAACATGGCACGGAATGACCCCTCGTGCTAAAACATCATAACATGACACTAAATGACCCATTGTGCTAAAATATCATAACATGGAACAAAATGACCCCTCGTGCTTTACACTCTTCCTCACCCAAACAATATCAAGAACAAAATCTTGGCAAGGAAATCAACAATAAGAACTATAAATCACAATATCCCGACAGGGGTATAACAACAGAAATAATACCATCTCGGAAAGGGACACAACTATAACCAATCTCACCAAGTGTATAACTTAACAAAACATTCCTCAACCGAACAAATACTCAACAGTATTCACAACCAATAATTTCCATCAAACGATTAACCACCAAACTGAAATTTAATCCATAATGCAGTAAATATCAATGAAAATCAGCTAATTCATAATTACCGACTCACGGGCATGCTTGACAACAACATATAGGTACTCGTCACCTCACCTATACATTGAACATGGTAATATCACGTAGCAATCAAGACTCAACAACTATTCCCTCAAGCTAAGGTTAGGCCAAACACTTACCTCGACTTCCACGACCAAAATCACGCCTCAATCACCGCTTTTCCTTTTGAACTCGACTCCAAATCAATTGTATCTAAACATAATTGACTTAATAATATCAATAAATGCTAAATAATACAATTCCAATGCTTAATTATAAACTTTCTAACATTCTTCCCAAAATTCCAAAAATCGACCCCTTGCCCGCTTGGTCAAAACACGAAGTTCGGACCAAAAACCGATCACCCATTCACCCACGAGCCCGAATAGATAATTTATTTTGAAATCTGACCCCAAAACGAGGTCAAATTCCCAATTAATCAAAAAGCCCTAACTCTACCCAAATCCCTAATTTTCTACCCCTAAACTCATGTTTTAGGCCTAGAAATCTAATGGGTGTAGATAATTATTGAAGAAAATGAGTCTAGGATTACATACCTATGAAGTTGTGGTGAAGTTGTCTCTCAAACATTTCCCAAGATGAAGTAGAGAAGAAGAAATTATGAAATTTGGGTCTAATCCCGTAATGGGTTATGTTTTTGACAAAAAGAATAACTGGGCGAAAATGGCTTACGCGGTCGCGACAGGGCTACTGCGATCGCAAAACACTGGACGCTACCCTTCGCGATCGCGACTAAGGGATCACGTTCGCACTGTGTAATTAGCCACCCATCCCCAGCCCCTCACTAAGCCTATGCGATCGCGACTAGATGGGGTGCGTTCGCGTAGAGAAAGGACCCTAAGGCTCCGCGTTCGCACCCAGCTCCTTGTGATCACGTAGAGCAAGACCATCTCCCCTCCCAGCCTGCTATGCGATCACAGGGGACCTTATGCGATCGCATAGTACATTACACCAGACACCAGAAAAACTGTGCAACCCCAGATTTTAAGCCTAAAAATCACCCCGAAGCCTATCCAAAACTCACCCGAGCCCTCGGGGATCCAAACCAAATATGCACAAAACCTCAAAAACATCCTACAGACTTATTCGTGTAATCAAATCACCAAAATAACATCATAAATAATGAATCTAACCTCAAAATCCATGAAAATTTCCAAAACCTCTTAAATATCAAACTTTGCATTTACGATTCCGAATCACATCAAATGACTTCTGTTTCTTACCAAACTTTACAGACATGTTATAATTATTATATCAAACCTGTACCGTACTCCGGAACCATGAAACGGGCCCGATACCACAGATTTTCACATATGATTAAGCTTTCAAAAACCTTTATATTTTCAGAAAACAATTTCTTTCAAAAATTTATTTCCCGGGCTTGGGACCTCGGAATTCGATTCCGGGCATACGCCCAAGTCCCATATTTTCCTACGGACCCTCCGGAACCATCAAATCACGGGTCAGCGTCCATTTACCAAAAATGTTGACCAAAGTCAACTTAAATGTAAATTTCAAAACAAAATCATCAACTTCCTCAGTTTTTCACATAACGGCTTTCCGACTACACACCCGAGTTGCGCACACAAATTGAGGTGAGATAGAAGGAGGTTTTCATGACCTCGAAACACAGAATTAACTAGAAATACACGGGATGACCTTTGGGGTCATCACAAAATCGGTAAAGTACTAATCACAATTATTCAAAGATTCAAAGTGGTAAAATAGTACTGATTTAAACGAAATAACACACATTAGACAAAGTCAGAAAACCTAATCATACAAATTAGGGATTCACATAGAATCATTAAGGATTTAGCAGAATAGACAAAATAAGAAGCATCAGAAACCCTAATGGAAAGCCTAGAGCAAATAACACCAGAAATCACAGAGTACTCACAAAGCAAAGCAGTCATACTAGAATAGGTAAAAACAATATTGCAAATAAACTCGGATTCACAGATTGAACCAAGAAATTTGGGGTTTTTAACAACAAATGAATCGAACAAAGGAAAAAGCTCAAGTAATGTTAAAACACGGTAAAAATCATAAAAATAATGCTAAGAAATCAGAAAGTTTTGAAAAGGATTTAAAAAACCCTAGTTTAAAAATGAAGAATCGTTTGGGAAACTGAAAAATCTTTAAAGAAAACATAGAAAGAACAAATAATATGTATAGATCTGTTACAAATCTAAATGAATCGGAAGGTTTAGAAGTTAGGATTTCAAAGAGAGAACCCAGAGAGAAGGAGAAGAAAAACTCAAAAGTCACTGATTTTAACCGGAAAGTGGTAAGATCTTACTCGGATGGCCGTGGATGGCCGGAAAAAATGGCATGAGATCACAGGAGGTGAGCGAACGTCCTCTGATTCACTTGAGGGCTTCAAAAGCAGTGACACACGTTCAAGGAGGTATCCATGAGGCTGGGGTGGTGAAGCCACCATAGATTCCGGCAAGGCGACGACCGGAGAAGGGGGAGATAGGCTCAACAGGTGGAGTGTTTAGAGAGAGATGAGAGAGATGGGTCAGCGGAGTGAGGGAGTGAAAATGAGAGGGGGAAGGGGGGTAGTCTTAGGTTTAATTATGGAAGGTTAAATCCGAACCGTTGATCAATTTTGATCAACGTCAGGATGGGATCCGGATTGGGCCGGGTAGATGTAGGTTTGGGCTTAGGGTCTTTTGGGTTAATTCAATTGGGTTAGGAATCAAGTCAATTTAGGCTATAATTGAAATAAAGGGGCTGGCTATTAAATACCTAATTAAATTAGATAAACAATTTATTAAAAAAATAGCTAATAATTGTATAAAATGAAATTGATGCTTAGAAAATGAATTAAAATGATTAATTAGTATTTGAAATATAAAATGATAATTATTGGATAAAAAAATAGTATAGAACATATGATTAGACTATAATTGCAAAGTTATTGCTATTATGGCCAAAGGGTGCCAATTTGGCTAATTGTGAAATAATTTGGTCTTAATAGGACCAAAAATAATAAATAAAATCAAGAAATGCTTTTGAAATTATTTGTAATGCAATTTTGTAATTAATTATTGGAGATAAAATACTGGATAAATTAATAAAAATGTAGGAAAATTATAGAAAAATACCAATTGCTATGAAAGCATGACTTTGAAGGTATATATGCAAATTAAAAATATTTTGAGGAAAAATTAGGGATCAACAACTGCCCCTCTTTACCCGGGAAGGATGAAAGAGTTGTCGGGTAAAAATATGATGGCCAATTTGACCGAGCGAAACGGTTTGGAGAGATTTAGGCCGCACCCTGGCTTCTGAGCTGCCTACATATCCCTAGTTTTACAGGAATCAGGCTGTATGTAGTTCCGGACCCATCGGCGAAGTATACTGATGGAGCTATCACAAGAACGGACGCAACATGTAGGGATGGATGAGCGAACGATTTATGGGAGTGGTTAGGGGAACTGGGGGACCGCTTTTACTAGGATAGCCGCCGCTTGCCGGGTTACCTACAAATAATACAATACAGACGTATATTGTGCGTAAATTTAAACATGATGCAAGTTCACGTCGGATTATGAATGTTGTCTTTGGACGGTTAAGGATGACGTCCTCATACCATGATGTCCTGGGCCATGAACTGTTTGATGATGGATTCGCAGGCCATGAAATGATGTTCTCGGGCCATGAAGATGGTGCCTTCGAACGATGACGCCTTTGAATGATGATATGCAAAGTTGAGAGAGATCCTCAGGCCATGACATGATGTTCTTAGGCCGTGAAGATGGTGCCTCCGAACGACGATTCTTTTGGACAGGTTGGCGATATTTCAGCCCATGAAATGCAGTAATATGATGCTGACAAGACGAGCTTAGTCTTGCGAATTGAAGGGCTGAGTTTAGCCCGCAAGAAAGGTAAAGTAAATAGTGTTTTAGAGACAGCGCTTAGTCTCGATAAAAAGTAAACGGGAGGTAGAGCTTAGCCTCATGCAGGATGAAGGCAGAGATTAGCCTTATGCAAGTGGAAGGTAGAAAGGTAGCCTTATGCAGATGGAAGTAGAGTTAACCTCATGAAAAATGGGGACATAGCTTAGTCCCATGCAAGATGAAGGCAGAGCTTAGCCTTATGCAAGCAGAAGGCAGAAAGGTAGCCTTATGCATATGGAGGTAGAGCTTAAGTGTAACGACCCAACCGGTCGTTTTGTGTGTCGGGACTCCGTTCCCGTAAATGACTCTTTCCATAGCGGCTACCCGTGCCTTATGACTTGTGTGGGCAGGTAGTTCGAGATTCAGAAGTGATTTGGCCAGTTCAGGAACACTTGGTTCCTGAAGGCTAGCCTATTTGGCAAATTTTGGTTCCGAGCAGCATTTTTAGCAAACGAACTCGGAATCGAGTTCTGACAGCTCCAGCAGCTCCGGATGATGATTTCGGACTTGGGAGTGTGTTCGCCTCGGGTTTCTGATGACCCGGGAGTATTTCGGCACCTGAATTGGAATTCAGGATTTCATGTGATTTGGAATTCAGCCTGGAATTGGACCTCGTGATATCATGGTCCGAATGGAATTCCGGAACTGGCAATAGTTCCGTATAGTCATTTATGACTTGTCCGCAAAATTTGGGGTCATTCCGAGCAGTATAGACCCGTACGGCGTATTGGTGTGCCATTTGA
>ML256035.1:122544-185464 GCA_005239495.1 Nicotiana undulata | reverse complement strand
CAAATGCACTTAATGGGCTAACATCTGATTCATTCAGATTCAGACCCTCATTAAGTGCAAACACATGAGGCCTAAAGAAGAGAATGGGAAACCATTAATGGGTCGGGTAAAAGAGTGTGTGTGTGGAAGAAATTCAAAAATAGCCATATTTACAAGTGTCATTCAAAAATAGCCACAATTTCAAAAGTAATCGAAATTTAGCCACTTTTTATGTAAAGATAATTTGAACGAAAATACTGTTCAAAATCCAAAAAATACTCCACCATAATATACTGAAGTTCCATTATAAAGTTCCAGCAAAGTATAACGGTCCAGTATATTATGTTGGATGTTCATATATAGGTGCTCGAATCTCCACTATATTATGCTGGAACTTTCCGCGTGTTGGAGTTCCAGCATATTAATATGCTGGACGTTCATACATAGGTGCATCAAACTCTAGTATATTATGCTAGATCAGTCTCTGCTACAGCAAAATAGTGGTTATTTTTTAATGACTTGGCAAACACTGTCTATTTTTGAATGACCAGTCCAAAAACTGGCTAGCCCTTGCTATTTTTACTTTTTATTGGCGCCACGTATCCATCAAATTTGAAATGGTGAAATTAAAAAATAGCCAGATTTACAAGTGGTAATCGAAAAATAGGCGCAATTTCAAAACTAATTGAAATTAAGTCTGTAAAGATAAATCCGAACGAAAATACTGTTCGAAATCCGGAAAATATTCAAGCATAATATACTAGAGTTTGAATTTTTTACATGTGAACTTTCAGAATAATATACTGGAGTTCTAGCATAATATATTGGTCCAGCATAATATACTGGAAATTTATACACAAGTGCTCCATCCCCAATATATTATGCTGGAACTTTTTGTGTGCTGGAATTCTAGCATAATATACTGGTACAGCATAATATGCTGGAAGTTTATACACATATGTTCCATCTCCAATATATTATGCTGGAACACCGATTCTAAATGATAAATTTCAACTTTCATGTTACTTTTTTATTTTATGGTCGTTGTTCTTAGTCTAGTCTTTCCTATGCTGTAGCACTAATCTCTTTTATTGGATGCCAAGTAAAATACTGAATAAAACATGAGAAGAGAAGAAAGACGTACTCATGATGCTTCTGGAGATAGTGAACTATCCAATATATGAATGTTTAAAAGCTCCTAATCTTCAACATCGGAATAGGAACTTTTGGTTTTCTTTGTCTCAGGTAATGGATTTCTCTTTGTTATTTGGCGAAGGTGATCACAGGGCAAGATGGAACTTATACAGTTGTGATTAAAGGTATACTCCCCACCACCTTTTTTTGGTCTTTCTTAATCCAAGAGGTCGTTTGGTTTTATTTTATACTCCCCGGTCCACGATAAATGATCAATTTGCTTTTTCATTTTGGTTCAAAATAAGTGCTTATTTATATAATTAAGAAAGAATTTAATTTGTTTTTACAAAATAACTCTTATGTACATATCCCTAAGTTTTCTTACTCCTCACATTAAATATTTAGTTAATGGTGGTTTAGTCATACTAGGTATTTTTGTATATAATTTAGTATTTTTAATGGGTGTGCCAAAAGCAAATTGATCACTTATTGTGGACCGGAGAGAGTATTAAATGCATGATGATAAGTTATGTTATTTTGTGTTTTGATGATTTGCCAAACAATCTTGAAGAACCAGTTGTGATCCGTTCCTTTGGTCTAGTTTTCATAGGGAATATGGCTGATTCGCTGGGGGACAATGTGGACATCTGGTTCTCAGGGGGAATATCAATTCTAAGTTTGTCATCATCAAAAATGGGGAAATTGTTAAGTTATGCGTCTTTTCTTTTGATGATTTGACAAACTTCATGAGAGAACCAGATAAGGAATATGATACAATTAGTTCTCTTGCGTTCAGAGTAACCAGTCAGATGTCTGGTTCAATTCTCAATAAAATCAGATAAGCGAACAACAGAGGGAACAAATATGGATCACTCCCCCTGGTCGTCGTATAGTCAACTCTACAACTTTAAACATTATCAAGATCTTAAGATCACAAGGTTTCAGGTTGAGATCCGGTTTGGGATATGGCTCAACTCTTCAGAGTCGAAAGAACAACTGAGGAAACAGGTTCCTACCAGTTCCCGAGGTGACTGTACGAAGTCAACTCTCCTGCTGGAAAGTTGTTGCATGCACGCGCCACTGTACAGGAACAGTGCAACAGTCAACTTTCTATGGAAAGATTTTTACCTACCTTGCTTACATCATTGTAAGTGATGTCACACGTGTATTATTAACATCAAGGAAGGTAAACCAATCACTTGAACACTTGCAAACAAAAAGAAAATATTCTCTCAAGTGCTAACCATCATCTCTCAAGAACAAAGCTACTGCAAACTCAAGGACCAGATCCAAAGATTGAAGATATCTTAAAACCTTAGGTTTGTTGAGTCTTTGTTATTTTGTTCTTCACTTGTTATTCCTACTTAGCATAGTTAGAAGCATTGTGTAGGAAACCCTTTGTAAATCATAAACCTTTGTGTTTGTGTCTTGGCTGGAGTTAGTCATGTTGTAAAGTCTTTGTAATAGAGTTATTACAATGTGTCTTGTAATAGTATTGTTACAAGTTAGTGAGTGATTAGTCTTTATAATAGGGTTATTACAAAGTGGCTTGTAATAGTGTAGTTACAAGTTAGTGAGGGATTAAGAGGTTAATTCCTAGGTTACAATAGGTTGTAATCAAAATATTGCTCATTAGTAAAGTTGAAATCCTACAAGGGTAGGTCGTGGTTTTTAATCCCGTTGAGCTGGGAGTTTTCCACGTAAAATTCCTCTATGTTATGTATTTACCGCCGATTTACTGTGGGAACAAATAGAGAACCTAGTTTCCTATACTGTTTGGTTTTACAGTCTGTTGCTTACGGCGGGAACTGATAGAGAACCGGGTTCTCTATACAGTTTGGTGGACGCTTAGTTTCTATCAATTGGTATCAGAGCGGGTTCTTTCTAAAAGGTTAACACCTAGAAAGGATCTACATGGCTGATCCACCAAACTTCGAGGAAGGAAAATCAACGTACATACCACCAAGATTCAATGGCCAATACTATGGTTGGTGGAAAGCAAGAATGCATGACTTTATTATGGATGAGGACTCAGAGCTGTGGGATGTAATCCGTGATGGACCTTTTGTTCCCATGAAAACTGCTAGAGTCCCAAAAACAAGAAAAGAGTACAACGATGCTGATAGAAAGACTATCGAGAAGAATTTCATGGAAAAGAAGATTCTTGTTTGTGGCATCGGACCAGATGAGTACAACCGCATCTCAGCTTGTCAGTTTGCTAAGGAGATTTGGGAAGCTCCTCAGACTGCCCATGAGGGAACTAATCAGGTTAAGCATCACAAAATTGATATTGTTACTACTGAGTATACCTGGAAAGATGGTTAAAAATAATAGTTATATACCGAACCCAACCCACTAAAAATTGGTTGGATAACTGACTTTTTTAAATCGGGTCGAATATGGATAATTACCCATATTATCCATTAGAAAAATGAGTAACCAAATAGGTAACTAATGGGTAAAATATGGATAATACAATTATTGAAAAATTATTTCAGTAATGTTCTTCTGTTGCAAGGGGCAACAAATTCATATTAGAGCGTGCGGCTAATGTCAAGTCATGAATGGATAATATGGTTACTCATTTTATCCGCCGGTTAACCCGTTTATTACCCGTATTAGATATGGGTGGGGTTGGATAATTTATCTGTTTTTTCCATTACTCGTTTCGACCCGAACCATATCCGACCCGCCCCGCCTGTTTGCCCCTCCTACTACTGAGTATGATCTTTTTAAGATGAAGGAGGATGAGAATATTCAATATATGCACACATGTTTCACCTCCATTATCAATGAGCTTCACTCCCTTGGTGAAGTCATCCCAAGAAACAAGTTGGTCGGGAAAATACTCAGTGTTTTACCAGGTTTTTGGGAAAGTAAAGTGAATGTTATCACCAAAGCCAAGGATTTGCAGAAGCTGACCATCGATGAACTAATTGGAGATCTCAAAACTTATGAGATGAAGAGAAAGAAGGATCTTTAAAAAAAAGAGCTCAAGAAGGAGAAAAACCTGGTTCTCAAGGCTACCAACAAAGACTCAAGTAGTGATGAATCCGACATGGAGTATCTCACTCGAAGATTCCAAAACATGATTTGAGAAAATGGTGGGATTCCAAAGAAAGGAAGTTCCTTAAGGAATTTCAAAGAAAATGATTGTTGCCATAAGTGTGGAAAGTCTGGACACTTCATTAAAGACTCCCATCTTCATAAGCAGGATCATTATAAAACCAACACTGATAAGGTGGCTAAGAGGAACCAGGTCCCTGGCAGGAAGTTCAAAAGAAGAGATGTTGCTGACAACATGGTGAAACAAGCTTTGACTGACTGGGAAAATTCCTCTGGTGAATCTGAAGGTGAAGATGACCAAGGAGATACATCTATGATGGTTGCTGACAATGGATCTTCAGAATATGAATCAATCTTTGCACTCATGGCCAAATCTGATGATGATGAGGACAAAGAGGAAGATGAGGTAAGTTTTCTTGATGTTCAAAGAAATTTGAAAACTTACCCTAAGAAAAAATTGATGTCCTTAGCAAATGTGTTGATTGATGCCTAGCATAGCCTCATTAATGAGAAAAATGCTTTTAATAGAAAAAATTGGTGACATAGAACAAGAGAGGGATAATATGATAGTTTCCATTGTAGATTTGAAGTAACAAGTGGAAGAAGTAACTAGAGAAAATAACTTGTTGAAAATCCAAACGAAAAAATGGATGGACAACACTAAGGGTAAAGAAGTGGCTAGTGAGGCTCAACTTGAGCTTGAGAGTGAGCTTAAGAAAGTTAAAACAAGTCTTGTTTTTTAGCTTGAAAAGAATAGACAACTTTAGGAGGATTTGAAAAGGGTTAAAAATGATCTTGATAAGTCACTTAATTGTACTTGGTCCTCTGATGTAATAACGTCTATGTACAAGAGTAATGGTGAAAACAGGTAAGCAATCTGGTTCCAAAAGGCTAAAACCTCATATAATCCCCATAGCAAGTATGTAATTGTGGCTGATAATAGGTTGTGCACTCACTATGGTCAAACGGGTCATTACAAGGACTCTTGTAAAACTAAAATTCAGTCTTTGTTGAAAAGAGGCCTACTGATGAAGAACTTGGTTCCCTGAAAAGAAAATATGCGTTGCCTGCATGGACAAAACAAGTTTGATCCGCCCGTTCTATCATTATAAGGGACCCAAGCTGGCTTGGGTTCCTAAGTCTAATCATTGATTTAGTGTGCAGGCTGAAGTGAGAGGTAGCAGTTAGAAAAAAAATGGTACATGGATAGTGGTTGCTCTAAGCATAAAATTAGAAGAATGAGTGATTTCTCACTCTAGGCCTTCCAATGTGGGAGCGTGTCCTTTGGAAACAACAAGAAGGCTATATTCTTGTTGTTGGTAAAATTGAAAAATTACTCTCCATGCAATTGAAAATGTGTACTATGTGAATGACTTGAAATATAGCTTGTTGAGTGTGTCTCAAATATGTGATAAGGAAAAATGAAGTGAAGTTCTTGTCCAAATTTTACACTTTCACCAATCTTAAAATCGGTGAAATGGTATTGATAGCCAAGAGATTCAAGAATATCTATGTGCAAATCTTGATTCACTGAATGGTAGTGATATAACATGATTAAGTGTCATTGATGATGATGTAGGGTTATGGCATAGACGACTAGGGCATGTGACTTTTTATTTTCTAAACAAGTCGGTTATGGAGGACCCGGTTCATGGGAAAACCAACGCTGACTTACCCGGGAGCCTTTGGATGCAAAATGTTTTGTTCTCAACAATGGTGGAAAATGGTCAGATAACAAAGAAGATGAAGATGGAGAATTTACAAATTCTCCTGATGATGTTATAGATATTGCAAATGGAAATACCGATTTTATGAGTCAAGTCAAGCAAAGCGATTAAGGAGATGCAGCAGAACATCCAAAAGGCACAAAGGAACTTGGTTCTTTATCACCTTGACTGAAGCTGAACAGAGGGTTGTTGATGTTGCATTAGGTACTCCTGATGCAGAACAAAAAAGTGGAAGTCATGATTCTGTTGATGTCAATGATGATTCACGTATGGAGGAACTTGGTCCTTCAAATTCTGAAGTTCATGTATCCAACTAGAAGCAAAAGAGTTCACATCCCTTCAAGATGTAATCACACCCTTAGACTCTGGTATTCAACCTAGTTCTAAGGCAAGGAACATGTTTTCCCCTCATCGTTCTTGTCTCAAATCGAGCCTAAGAACATCAAAGAAGCATTGAAAAATACTAACTGAATAGTTGCTATGCAAGAAGAACTCCATCAGTTGAGAGGAACCAAGTGTGGCACTTGGTCCCCAGGCCTTCAAACAGAATAATGATTGGAACCTGGCCCAAAAGACTATCACTTGAAGGTTGTTAATAGAATTTTGAGGTATCCTAAGGGAACGCAGGACCTGGTCCTCGTCTATTTTTCAGGAGATACTTCTGACTTGGTTGGATATGTTGTAGGGCTGGTCATATATCGGGTATAACCAATAGCTCGAACAGAAAAAAAACTCATTGGGGTATCGATATCGGGTTATTGGGTTAACAGTTTGGTAACGGTTTTGTATGTTTTCACTATTGGGTTATCGGTTCGGGGAACGGTTTGCCCAATATCTTAACGGGTTAACCGATAACCCAATAAGATTTAATAAAATTAGGATTTTACCCTTAAGTATATAAATATCTAGGGCTTTATTCTCTCCTTTTCTCCCAATTTTCCCATCCGCATTCAAGATTGAAGTTTCACTGTTCACTCTTCAGACTCTAATTCAATTCTTGAATATTTCTCCTTCAAAATTCAAAGTACAACCACATTCTTAGAATCTCAGCATAAGTTTGTATTCCAAAATTACTTCTTTGTTAAGAACAAATTTCGTTCCTTTCTTTTGAGTTTTACAGTAGAGTTTGATAATAAAAATATAGGATTTTTGATTATATCCGATTCTTTATTTTGTGCTCATGTTTTAGTACTATGTTTGTACTAGGGGTGTGCATTCGATTTATCGATTCAATTTTGACCCTTATCAATTATCGATTTATACATATGTTTATCGTTATCGTTTCAATAAGGTTTCGATTTTTCCGATTTTAATTTATCGATTTTTGGGGCTTATCGATTATACCAATAAGAAAATTTACGGGATTCTATGAAAAGTATATCGCTATAAATACGCCTAACTAATATGGACAAAAAGAAACTAAAATAAGACGAACACCAGGATTTGGGATCCACTACTCTCAAAACAATCCAATTCTTAATATTTCAAATGATTCTTTCGTCGTTAGAGACATAGATTACACCACCTACTCCCTTACCCTTGTGGATATGATGCTCTAATTGATAACAGAGACTGCCCGAGACCACATCATAACCTCACTCTAGGTGATATATTCAAAGCTTGGTATGAACCTTTTGTCTTTTTAGTACATCTTATCAGTTTATCGATAAACCGATAACCGAAGAGGACAAAATCGAAATCGAAATCGATAACTCGATAAGGAAAATTTCGAAATCGAAATCGATAAACCGATAACAAATAATCGATTCGATTTATCGATAAACCAATTCGAATGCACACCCCTAGTTTGTACTTGTAAATTTTAAGGTGAAATTGCTAATGCCCTGTATTGTTATTAATATATTTGGACAACTGTTGTTGAAGAATTAACACTATTTCAGTTGTATCTGGACAACTATTGAATTACTAGTACTCTTGTTGCTCTTGCTACAATTGGACTCTGGAAAATGACATTGATCTCTTGATTATGGTTTGGCAGAAAACCAAAAAATTGTAATTTATGTTCCTTTTAACTTATATTTCCAGTGAATTGGAGATGGAATGCTTGTGGAGTTGTAGTATCAATTTTTGAGATTGCACATGTCATGAGTTTGTCAAAATGAAACATGCTTCAAATATTAGTTGTGGCCAGAACGCAAAATTGGGTAGTATACTATATGTGAATTCTTCTCTTTTTGCTTAACTCGAGTGAATTCTCTTTTTTCCTTAACTCTAGATTGAGTTATCTTATCGGGTAAACCGATAATGATCGATAACCGATTAACTGATAACTAATATCTTATCGGTTTGGTTATCGGTTTATCATATTTGTAAACCGATAACCGATATGCTAAACCGATAATGTTCAAAACCGAACCGAACCGACCGATGCCCACCCCTAATATGTTGATGCTGATTATGCTGAATATCTGGTGGATAGAAAGAGCACATCTGGAATGACACATTTTCTGGGGTCATGCTTGATCTCATGGGGTGCAAAGAAACAAATTGTAGCTCTTTCTACTGCTGAAGCTGAATACATGGTTGCTGCTTCTTGTTGTGCTCAACTATTACTGATCAAGCAGCATCTTGAAGACTTTTGTGTATTTACAGCTTGAACCCGGTACAACACAAGAGTATAAAGCACATTGATGTGAGACATCACTTTTTGAGGGATAATGTTGAAAAGGTTCTGATTGGTATGAAGTTCTGGAAGACGGAGGACCAGGTAGCAGACATCTTCGCCAAGGCGCTGAGCAGTGAACACTTTGAAATAAATCGTCTGGAGTTGGGGTTGATCAAGCTTAACTAAGGACCTGGTCCCTCGATAATTGACTATGTTAAGAAGGAACGGTACAATGCTAAAAAGTATTTTTTGACGACATCTAACTCAAATCTATATTGTTACTAGTATACATACATGGTAGTTTCAGGACAAAACAAGTAAGAGTAACATTTCCCTTCTAGGAGTTTTTTCTCAAATTTTCAAAAACCATCAAGGAACCTGGTTGTCACGACCCATTTTCGGAGTCGTGATGGTGCCTGTCGTGGAACCAGGCCAACCACCTATTATAACTAATCTAGATTCGATTACCAGGGATAAATATCATTTTAACAAGTTGAAGATAATAACAATAATAAATCTGAAGTTGAAACCATCTATGAAACCAAAACTTCAGTCCTAAAATTCCCGGATCCAGTGTCACACAGTCATGAGCTGCTAAAACATAATGTAAAATGAAAGAGAGATGGACAACATAGTTTGAAAAGTAAATAACAACATGTAGAATAGGAAAGAGATGACGAGATCACGGTCTCTAGTTGCTACCTCAACAACTCTGATGGAAACTGTCAGCTACTCAATGGCTAGAGCCGGGTCCCGTTGTACCTGAATCTTCACACAAGGTGCAGGGGGTAACGTGAGTACACCAAATCAGTAGTAACGAAGCCAAACTATGGGTTGAGAGGTAGTGACGGACTAAACCTTTGATATTCATGGACAACAATATACAAACGTGAGAATGACAGTAATACAACGGGAAAATAAACAAAGATATTCAATTATGTCTGCACAATATACGTACCAACATATGATCATAAGGAATCAGAAATGATATGTACACAATATCCCAAACTCTCACAAGGAAGTCCACTCAGTACCAGAATTGGGCTTCAGGCCCAGGGAAAGTCCATCCCGGATCATACGTAAACACAAGTGACGTAGTCACTTAGTACTGAGGAAAAAGGCCAGGCCAGCCCTACGGAGAAGATCCATCTCTGGAACATATCGCTCGGGCAAGATCCATGCCCAGGGACGACCCATCCCTCAATATATCAATAACTTCGGACAAGATCCATCCCTCAATATATGTGCGCTCACTGGGGGTGTAAAGACTCCGGAGGGGCTCCTATAAGCCCAAGCGCTATATCAAGCCAACGAAGGCATGATTCGAGGATCGCTGCGGTGTGCAGTCCAATCTCATAACTGTCTCAATACCAGGCTCTCGGCCTCACTCAGTCAATACCTTTCAATCTCACTCATAAGGCTCACAGATATAAGAATCAGCACAAAACAATTATAACAGATAAATAAACTAACAATTACTGAGACTGAGGCCTGAAACATATGTTATAACAGGACTGAGTACATGAAAGCAAATATTCACAGATAGAGACAGCAATAACTGACCATTCCGGTCTGAACATGTTGGCGTGAAGCCTTAGCATTTATACTTAACATGATTTCTAATATATTCGAGGTAAATACCACCTTCACAGTACAAGTATCAGTATGGGATGACCATTAGGCAGTGCCATGGGATGAGCCATGCCACAATTATTCGGTGTACGCCCGCATGCCCGTCACTTGGCACGTGCGTCACCTTAATTAACATAACGTACCAGATAATTTGGGGTTTTGAACCCTCAGTTCCAAATTTAGAAATGTTACTTACCTCAAAACCGGCTAAAATACTACTCCGCAGTGCCCTTGCCTCTAAATTCGGCCTCCGAGTGCTCCAAATCTACCAAAAATCAGACTTATACCATTATAACGTACCAAGGAATGAAACCCAATTGAAATTTATCAAAAATACTCAAAAATCCCGAAATTGGTCAAACCCGACCCCCGATCCCGCGTCTCGGAACTTGACAAACTTTATACCAAATTGTTCTTCATCATCGCACGAGTCCGTACATATAAAGAACTCAAAAATCGGAGTTCGTTTGACCCCTCAAATCATCCCTAAAAGGTCTCATAATCTCAAGCCCTAGTTTCACCATTCTCTACTGATTTTCATAAATTAAACACTGATAATAAGGTCCTTAATCACCTATAATCGATTTAATAAGTCCAAAAATCTTACCTTAATGATGCACCAACGTTTCCTTCTTCAAAAACCCTCAAAAAGCTTGGAACCTAGGGCTGTTCATTTGGATCGGATATCCGAAATCCGAACCGATCCATTCACTTTCGGATTTCGGATTTCGGATTGGACCGGATTTCGGATTGTGTTTATAAAAATTTCGGATTTCGGATCGGATTCGGATTGGTATATTTTAATCCGATCCGATCCGAAATCCGAAATTATTAGGCAATGTATAAATACTATACTTTAATTTCGGATAGTCAGTACTTTCTTTACATCTTCCTCCAAGTTATTACCTTTACAATTGCTAGAGTTAGCTATATTGGCGCCATAGTACTCTCATAATTGTATAAACATGAATTTTTCTTAATGCATTGCCTCTTTTACAAAGAAAATATACATATTAGTTTGCAACATTGAGGCATTTACGATCCGAAATCCGATCCGATCCAAACTTTAAAATCCGAATCCGATCCGATATAATTCGGATCGGATTCGGATTGCATTTTCTAGAATCCGAAATCCGAAATCCGAATCCGAAATGTGCTAAATCCGATCCAATCCGATCCGTGCACAGCCCTATTGGAACCTGCACAACAATGGTGAAAAGAGGGTTAAAAATCGCGAAGGCTTCCTTTTATACTTTTCTGCCCAGGCTTTTCGCACCTGCGTCCCCAAATCTCGCACCTGCGGTCAAATCCACCGCACCTGCGGTTATTCATTAACCAGGCCAAACTCGCACCTGCGGTCCTATTTCCGCTCCTGCGGTCCAAATGACCGCACCTGCGACCTTCCCCTAGGCTGAACAAAAGTCTCACCTGCGGAGCGTTGTCCACTTCTGCGGGACCTCACCTGCGATAACCCATCCGCAGGTGCGGTTACACCAGCGCCAGCAACTTCAGCAACAACAAAAACACTCCAAACTCTCCGTTAATCACTCAAAACCATCCCGAGCCCCTCGGGACCCCAACCAAACATACCAAAACATCACATATGATCATTAAAGCTTAGTTGCACCCTCGGAACACCTAAAATAACATTAAAACACCAAAATCACATCGGATTCAAGCCTAAGAACTTTGAAATTTCTAAATTCCACCAAACGATGCCAAAACTATTCAAAACACCCCCGATTGATCTGAAATTTTGCAGACAAATCCAAAATGACATTACGAACTTTCTCAGACTGTCAGAATTCCATTCCGACCCCGATGGCCTAATTTCCACTGTCGGACAGCAATCGCCAAAAATTAATTTTCGCCAACTCAAGCCTAATTCTGCACCGGACATCACAAAAATATTCCGAACACACTCCTAAGTCCCAAATCACCTAACGAAACAATCTGAATCATAAAATCTGCATTTTGAAGTCATTTACCAATAAGTCAACTGATCGGCGCTCACCTACACTACTATAAAGTAGCAAGATGAGGGTCGAGGCAGCTTTTACCCGAAGGATCGGGATCGAATCCACATGGAGTTATGATTGTGGGACTTGCGTTTCTAGGTAATCTAGTAGTGGTTCGTGCCCTTAATTGCACTTTTCACACTTTTTAATTTGACAATTATACTACGGTTTTCACTAATGGTAATTTGCTAATTAACTAACTAATGTCTTTTTGGTTGTTTTCTTAATGGATAAAATGCACTAGGATTATGACTTCACCCTAAGCGAATATTTAACGGGATCAAAAAACCTAAGGCAAAGATATTAACAGCGGGACATGGCATAACCAATGCACGGAATTAGCCACTTTATACCTCTCGGTAGTTTGAGTGGCTTTGCCCTAATTGCCTCTCTCAAGGTCAATTGGGTGTCAAAATTATGCAAGCAATATTGGCTCAAGTAGGGTTTTACTATCTCTAGGTTTAACTCGTTAATTCAGACTATCAATCTCTTGATTTCGTCCCAATTCCTTGTTGGGCTGATTTCTAGACTCAAGTTCTCTTTCTCAAGAAGAGCCCAAGTCAAATAAACACCAATTAGTGTTTGCAACCGCCAATTTTAACATGGAAACAACAAATCAACCCAAAAAACAAACACCCATACACATCTAAGCCTTAATTTAAAGGACCCATTAAACACTCACACTAGGGTTAAACCACAACCCTAGCTAATGGGTTTAGCTATTCATAATAACTGAAGAAATCAGAGAAATAGATGAAGCAAAACCCATATAATTGAATTATAAACTAAAATTGAAAGATTCAATGTTGAAATCCTTCTAAAAGTACTCAAAAAACTCAAGAAAAGTCGTTCACGAGCTCCCTACTATATCTCAGTACAAAGCTTGACCTAAAAATAAAAAAGAAACTATTTATACTTGGCCGAATTTTCTGGACAAAATTACCCCTGCGGGGTCACCGCGGACCGCACAAAATGGACCACGGTCGCGGTGAGACTTTTAGCTTACAAAACTGGGCCTCTGAACTTGGCCATCGCGGTCCGCGTAAAATGCACCGCGGCCGCAGTGGCTTCGGTGCGGACCGCGAAGAAAAGACTGCGGTCTGCGTTGGTCTTATAAACTTAAATCTCAATGCCCTCTGAATCTCTTTAGTGCGGACCGCGTAAACTGGACTGCGGTCCGCGTTACTCTTGGCCTTTAAAATACTCCCTCTGAATCTCTCCATCATGGTCCGCATAGAATGGACCGCGGTCCGCGATGAAATTTTCATTGGAAAGCACTCTCTGAATCTCTTCAGTGCGGATCGCATAAAATGGACCGCGGTCCGCACTGGTCAATTGAACTCTGCATGTGCTTGGTCTTGGTACTTGTGCAGGTTTCACTCCTTTTTTAGCAGGTCTTTGACTGTTTGTCATCCTTTTTGACTAAACCCTGCAACAAGCACAACAAGTAAGCCTTTGGGACTATTTTGCATACAATTTTATCCAAAACTTAAGTAAAAAAGAGTGTAAAATAAGGTAAAATCCTTAGTTATCAACTCCCCCAAACTTAAGCTTTTGTTTGTCCTCAAGCAAACAAAATAAGCCCCACCCATTTTTGAGTAATCCAAGAAAATTCAATTGTCCTAAGGTAACCTCTTCTAGCATCAGTTGGGACTAACAATTGCCCTCAATGCAAATAAATCATTAACAATGTTTGACCTTTTAAAACCATGGATTTCAGTGTGACACAAGAGCATCAAGAGTTAAACTCGACTCATCAACGGAACTCTTACTACTACTTTGGTTATTGTGGAACCCAAACTCATACTCCTCAACTCTCCCTAAGCAAACCTCACTTTAATATTGTAACACTCAGAACGAGGATAACGGGAGTTCACTAATCTCTCTCAAGGAAAAGACTCAAGTCCGGCTCAAAGTACCATAGACTTGCCCCTTATGTGAGTCACCACTAATGTAAGCTTCATTAGACTCAAGATCATATAGGACTTTTGTGGAGACATATTGAAGGCTTTTGGTTCAAGGTAAAAAATATTTGGTCTCATTGGGTTCCATCTTCCCGTAAGCACTTCATTTGCTTCACTTCTTTCGCACATTCTCTTGACTTCTTGAGTCATTAAGCTCTTTCTGAGTGGTTAGAGAGACACACTTTCACACCTTTTTGTTCAATTCAATCATTTTCCTCCTTTCTAAGCATTCCACACCTTTAATTTCTTTCATTTCATTGATTCCCTTTTATTTCTTTTGACTTGCTCATTCTTTTTGACTTTTTGCTTTTCTTTTCTTTCTTTTTCATTGCCTTTCTTTTTTTCTTCCTTTTGTACCTTTTTTTCACTTTGTTGCATTCCTCGTCTCTCCCCCAAACTTACATTTTTGCCTTGTGCTTAGGAAAGAAGGGGTTCCAAGAGAGGGTCAGAACGGGTGAAGGTTTGTATCATGGTTCGTGAAAGAAACAGGTCTAAGACTCAAAAGGGTTTACTAGGGAAATTGTCATTGGTAGGCTATGGAAATGTTCAAGTCATCATTCGGATCAAGGAGAGACTATAATCACATCTCAAGTCAAACTACACTTAGGATTTCGCCTAGACAAACATTCAGGGCAAGTTCTAGATTAATGGCACGGGACTTGGACTTACATTCAAACTCTCACCACTAAAGCTATGAGATTGCTAAAGAAACAGAGTCGGGGGCCCATAACGACCTTATCTATGATTTGAGCAACACAATGGTCCCGTAAAACCACTTGATGATTATCGGCCAACACAAGAATCTCAAGATCACGACTTTCACCATCCTAAACACAACGATTTGTTTTTGACCATATGATCAAAGGCAAATGTGTTAGGCCCAAGTGAAGCTTTTCTTGAGGTACCATTCCTTACCAACTACTATTTACACAAAAAGAAAAAAGAAAAACAGACTCAAACCCTTAAGAAGGTTGTCATACCATCCATCCTCGGGAAGAGCCACCCGGTTCACACAAATTCCACCTTGGAAAGAACCGTGGCATTAAGAAAATCAAAGGTTTATTGCACGCGAAAAATTCAAAACAAGAAGCTACGAAAATAAAATAAGAAGCTATAAAAAGGAAAAATGCGTAAAGTAGAATAAATATATACAAGAGGGGAATTAATCGAATATACATAAGGGGGAATGAATATATACATTAGAAAGTAACTTTATATACAGACCAAAAGTGCAAAAATACGAAAAGTATCTAGAATAGTAAAGTTATGTACATACCAAAATCATAAAGAAATCATAATAAAAGTAGTATCTAATATATACAGTCATCCAAATCCAAAATAGGGCTACCCCCTCAAATGAGAGCTAGCACTGGCCTCAATGCTAACTGACAAAATAAGCTCAAAATAAAGCAGAAAGAGTCAAGAGAAACTCCCTATAGGCCCTCCGTCTGCATAGGATCCTGAGTATGGGTCCCGGGGTCTGCGGACTGCATGGGAACCTATGACTGGTCCCCAGAACCCTGTGTCTCCATCGGTACCTGGATCTCCTCTATAACCTAGGGCTGTACCGGCAGCTGTGGCTGACTCGAGGTGCCTCCCTGCGGGTCTGCCAACTCTATCACAATGCCCTCAGTACGGGGAAGTACTCTCTATCTCCGGCTCTAGCTCAGGCTGGGCAGCAGGGTCATGCAGCAACAAGTCCAATGGTAAGTGATCTTCCTTCAACTTATCTACCTCCATCTTTAGCTTCTTCACTGACTCCTTGGAGGCACGAGTTTTTCTCAGCTTCTTCGTGTCCTTGGCAAGCTCTTTCAGTGACTGTCCATGAGTGCCAACAGCATCCAGAATCAACTTTTGGTTATCAAGGATTTTCTTCTGGTTGGCCCGAAGTTCCTTGAGAGTATCTTCAACGGATTGTGGGACCTGTGGCGGAGGAGGTTGACAGTAGCTGCCTGCATCCAGTTGTTGATACTGGATAGGGACTGGCTCAGTCAGTGGGCAGTCAGAGGGTATGCCCATGATGAAGGAATGTCTGGGGCTTCTGAAGTGGAGGGGCAAGCAATGTCTGGGGTGGCTGAGGCAGGGTGAGAAGATGACACTACAACCACTGGCTCTTCAGACTTGCCAGTGGAAGCAGTGGATTTTCCTTTGAAATTTTTGCTTTTGGGGTTGTCACCACCCTGAAGGTTGTACCAGGAGAACGGAGCCTTTGGCTTCAACTTTACATCAAAATTCCTCGTTTCTACTTTTTGATCTTCAAAGTACATGGTCAAGAAATTAGGGAAGGGATAGGCTCTATCACCTTCATTCACCACCCGGTTAATAACCCTTGACATCGCATTCCCGACATTGATCGGGATCCCTGCCATGATAGAAGCAATCAACACAGCCCGCCTGAGAGGAAGAGAATTTTCATGGAAGGTGGGGTCGAGCCTGCTACACACGAACGTCTCCTAACCTTTGGCCTCAAAACTTAATGTTCTCCTCAGAATCACTTTCCCTGCTTGCAACCAGTCTAGGGTTTCACCTGGGGTTGCCAAGTGCTCCGCTAGCCATGGACGGGCATCATCCCCTAAGTTCAACTTCTCAAGGTACTCTGACTCATCCTCATCATCGAAGTCAAGGTACCTATTTATTGCATTCCCATCAAAAGGTACAGTCAGATTCCGCACCTTAGTTGCCTTGGAGTCCGTTTTCAGATAAGCCAAATTAGTGTAGAACTCCTTGACTAGGTGCTCATTTGCCTCCAGCAACTGGCAAGTGAAACAGTCTCAGAATTTTCTCTCCTTGAACTGTCTCCGCACATTGGGGTTATTAGGCAAAAAGTCCCTTGTGATGAATTTACGTTCCAGGATCAATTTCCTCTCATGCCACCATTCCCGAAATTTATGAAAGGTTGGTTCACTCACAAACCGATCTTTCCATGCTTCACGGGTTTCTTGTTCTTTCAACCCCCCCTACACGGGGTTCACCCCCTGTTTGGGTCTCATCCCCTACTTCTTCTTCTTCGGAGTGTTCACCTGATAGATATGATGTAGGTGAGGTGGAGTATTCATGATCACTCCCTGCAGCTGAGCCTTCAGATGACTCAGAGTGTGCTGCTTCTTGGGCAGGAGGGGAGTCAGAAGGTTCATTTGTCAATCTGAACCTCTCTGGGAAGTCTGAGACAAACTCTGGTACCGACTCTGACTCAGATCCCTCTCCGGAGGGTGCATACTCACTTCCCGATTGGGAAGAAGCTCTATCCATGGCCCAGATTGTTTTTCTAGTTTCTTTTATTGCTTGCCGGACTTAGGGGTTCAGTTTAATCATTCCCTTGCTTTTCCCCCGGGAAGACTCTCCCATTCTGCTTGGTTTTCGACCACCCCCTCTTGATTGGACCATAATCTACAAGTCGTATTCATTTGAAGCTTGTTAGTATCCCAGCAGTGAATATATTAGAGAACACACATGTAGCAGGTAATGAGAATTGGGGTTGCAAAAGTTGCAGACCACGGACCGCACAAAATGGACCGCAGTCCGCGTTGAGGTGGGGTTCGGCCTACCTACCTCTCTGAAAATGATCACCGCGGAACGCATAAAAACGATCGCGGTCCGCACTAAGGGACCGCGAACCGCACAAAAAGAAATGCGGTCCGTGTTGACGTGGGGTTCAGACTACCCACTTCTCTGAAGATGAGCATCGCGGATCGTACAAAAACGATCGCGGCCCGCACTAAGGCACCGCGGACCGCAACAAAAGAACCGAGGTCCGCGTTGAGGCGGGGTTCAAACTACCCACCTCTCTGAAGATGTTCACCGCGTACCGCATAAAAATAACCGCGGTCCACATAAAAGCACTGCGGACCGCACAAAAAAAGCACTGTGGTCCGCGGTCCACAACTGGGACTTGTGATCTGAAAGCACTGCGGTCCGCATAAAAGCACCGCGGACCGCAGTAATTCCCAACCTAGGATTTCAATTTTTAATTTTAATTCAAGTTCAAATGCACATGTTGTTGATACCCTAGGTGTTTAATCAGTGTAATTAACTACAATAGGTCTAAATTAAGCATTATGAACAAACCTTACACATGATTAATGGATTAAAGAAGAAAAAGGGGAAAAAGAAGGAGAAAATCTACTAATTAAACAAGAAAATAATAAAATTAAAAAGTTATGAAGTCAAAATTAACTTACTAGATGTGGAATGAAGATGAGATGAATTAGATGAATCAATTCAAGCTAGCAAGGATGATGTACAATGGAATTTTTACTGTAGAGAGGGCAAAGAGCGAAAAGTGTAAAATGAGGCCCTCAGGCCCTATTTATAGAACTAGGCCTGGGACCCACACTACCTACCCCACCGCGAACCGCATAAAATGACCGCGGTCCACGGTCCTTTAAATTTTTGGGCATCTGGGCGATTGGCCAATGCAGTCCGCACAAAATGGACCACGGCCGCGGTGGAAACTTCAGAGAAGTGATTTATTGTGAGATAACTTTGCGGACCACACAAAATGTACCGCGGTCCGCAGTGCAAACTTGAGAGTTGTTTTTCTGGTGAGACAACTCCGCAGACTGCACAAAATTGACCGCGGTCTGCATTGCAAACTTCAGAGAGTTGTTATTTACAACTTAGCCTTGAGCCCTGCATCAAAATAATCCTACAACATCCCACAACCATTTAGTCCAAAAATAAATCCTATACTACCAAGAAAATCAAAGAAAAACAACAAAAAATAAAGACACATGGGTTGCCTCTCAAGAAGCGCCTGATTTAATGTCGCGGCACGACGCATGTTACCATGTTCAATTGAGCTTCATCAAAGCCACCACGTGGCTATCTTCAAATTTCCCAAGGTAATGTTTGCACCGGTGCCCATTCACTCGAAAAATCTCCGTATTTTTGTTCTTGAGATCGAGAGCACCAAAGGGTGTAACCAATACAACTTCAAACGGGCCACTCCACTTTGACTTGAGTTTGCCCGGAAAGAGACAGAGTCTAGAATTGAAAGGGATCACCAAGTCCCCCACCTTGAATTCCCGTTCTTTGGCATACTTATCATGGAGGTACTTCATTTTCTCTTTGTACAAGGAGGAGCTAGTGTATGCATGGAATCTGAACTCATCTAGCTCATTCAAGTGATCAACTTTGAGATTAGCAACTGTGTCCCAATCCAAATTCAACTTCTTCAAAGCCCAAAGTGCCTTGTGCTCCAACTCCACCAGAAGATGACAAGCCTTGCCATACACCAACCGGTAAGGTGACATACCGATTGGGGTATTGAAAGCGGTCCGGTAAGCCCAAAGAGCATCATCAAGCTTCCGGGACCAATCGGTCTGGTTAGCATTCACTGTCTTGGCCAATATATTCTTGATTTCATGATTTAACACTTACACTTGGCCACTTTCTTGAGGATGGTACAGAGTAGACACCTTATGATTGACTCCATACTTCGATAGCAAGGAATCGAATACCCTATTGCAAAAGTGAGACCCCCCGTCACTGATGATGGCACGAGGTGTCCCAAATCTTGTGAAAATATGCTTCTTCAAAAAACCAACCACACTTTGGGCTTCATTATTGGGCAAAGCCACGACTTTAACCCATTTTGAAACGTAGTCCACATCCATGAGTATGTAAGTGTTCCCACCAGAGCTCACAAATGGCCCCATAAAGTCAATACCTTATACGTAAAAAATATCCACCTCTAGGATTGTAGTGAGAGGCATCTCATCTCTCTTGGATATGCCACCCATTCGTTGGCATTCACTCGCTTCACCAACTCACTAGCATCCTTGTATAAGGTAGGCCAAAAGAAACCACATCTTAACACTTTGGAGGTAGTCCTTGCCCCTCCATGATGACCACCATAAGGTGAGGAGTGGTAAGACTCAAGAATCGATCCTTGTTCTTCTTCGGGCACACATCGCCGGATGACACCGTTATTGCAGATCTTGAATAAGTATGGTTCATCCCAATAAAAATTCATGCTATCCCTCCTAAGCTTCTTCCTTTGGTTGGAAGAGAGCTCACAAGGAACAACACCGGTGACAATATAATTGGCAATGTTCCCGAACCATGGCATTTCTTGCATTATCACAGAAAGAAGTTGTTCATCAGGGAAACTATCATCAATTTCAAGCCCATCACTAGGTCGACCTTGCTCCTCCAAGCGGGAAAGATGGTCGGCCACTTGGTTTTCACTCCCTTTTCTATCAATAATCTACAAGTCGAACTCTTGAAGCTACAAAACCCACCACATGAGTCTCACTTTGGAATCCTTCTTGGTCATGAGATACCGTAGTGCCGCATGGTCAGTGTGAACTATGACCTTGGCACCCATAAGATAAGGACAAGATTTATCCATCGAAAAGACTATTGCCAATAACTCCTTCTCAGTGACAGTGTAGTTCATTTGGGCCGAGTTCATTGTTTTTATAGCATAATAGATGGGGTGAAAGATCTTGTTCACCCTTTGTCCCAATACCGCCCCCACAGCCACATCACTAGAGTCACACATTAACTCAAAAGGAGAGCTCCAATCCGGCACGGTGATAATACGTGTTCTTGTAAGCTTGTGCTTCAACAATTCAAATGCACTCATGCAATTCTCATCAAAGTGAAATTTGGAATCTTTCTCTAACAATTTGCAAAGAGGATTGACCACCTTAGAGAAGTCCTTAATGAAACGCTGATAGAACCCGGCATGCCCAAGGAAGCTCTGGACCCCCTTAACCGAAGTTGGAGGTGGCAATTTAGAAATCACTTCAATATTCGCCTTGTCCACTTCAATTCCATTCCTAGATTTTTTGTGTCCCAACACTATCCCTTCTTCCACCATAAAATGGCATTTCCCCCAGTTTAATACTAGGTTGGTCTCTTCACACCGAGCGAGGACTTTGTCAAGATTGCTCAAACATTCATCAAAGGAGTCCCCAACTACGCTGAAGTCATTCATAAACACTTCGAGGAAGTCTTCAACCATATCAGTAAAGATCGCCATCATGCACCGCTGAAAAGTGGCGGGTGCATTGCAAAGACCAAAAGGCATTCGAGAGAAGGCAAATGTACCATAAGGACATGTAAAAGTGGTCTTCTCTTGATCCTTCGGGGCAATCAAGATTTGATTGTATCCTGAATACCCGTCCAGAAAGCAGTAGAAAGCCCGACCCGCAAACCTATCTAACATTTGATCCAAGAAGGGTAAGGCGGAATGGTCCTTGCGAGTCACTTTGTTTAACTTGCGGTAATCCATACACACCCGCCATCCTGTGACCGTTCTTGTTGGAATGAGTTCATTTTTGTGATTTTGGACCACTGTCATGCCACCCTTTTTTGGAACACACTGGACCAGATAAGTCCAAGCACTATCCAAGATTGGTTAGACAACCCCTGCATCAAGCCACTTGATTATTTCCTTCTTCACCACTTCTTGCATTGCTTCATTTAGCCTCCGTTGGTGTTCTACGAAAGGCTTTTCTCCATCCTCAAGAATGATTTTGTGCATGCGAAATGCGGGGCTTATTCCCCGAATGTCAGCAAGAGTCCATCCTATGGATTTCTTCCTTCTCCTTAGCACTTTTAAAGTGGAGTCTACCTGCAAGAGGAAAGTATAACAGGCAAAGTACAAGAGGGACCAAGAAAATCATACTTGAGGCGTGGTTGAAGTGGCTTCAGCTCCAATATAGGTGGCTCTTCGATTGAAGGCTTTGTCGGAGGAGTTTTCCGGTTCTCCAAGTCCAATGATAGCTTTCGGGGACCATATGAATAAGAACCAATGCCTTGAAGGGCATTAGTACTTTCAAGTAAGCCATTCACCACGATGTCATCATGGTTCAATAAAGCTGCCTCCACTGGATCTTCAACATTAATCATCGAGCTTGCATCATCAATAATAACCTCGGTGACAAGGTCCATGAAAGAATATACTTCTGTGCTGTTGGGATGCTTCATTGATTTGCACACATGGAACACAACATTTTCATTGCCCACTCGGAAAGTGAGCTCACCGCCTCCACATCAACTAAGGCCTTCCCCGTTGCGAGGAAAGGCCTTCCCAAGATGATGGGGACCTCATAATCCACTTCGCAATCAAATATGACAAAATCCGCGGGCAAAATAAATTTGTCAACCCACACAAATACATTATCAATGATTCCTAGTTCTATCCAGCATTTGAAGATGCATAGAGGTAGCCCTAGGTTGACCAATCCCCAATGTTTTAAATACCAAGTATGGCATCAAGTTTATACTAGCTCCAAGGTCACACAAAGATTTAGCAGAATCCACACTCCCGATTGTACAAGGAATGGTAAAAGCTCCCTGGTCTTCAAGTTTGGGTGCCATTGAATGCACTATGGCACTCACTTGGTGAGTCATCTTAATGGTTTCGCACTCCATAGACCACTTCTTTGTGACTAAGTCCTTCATGAACTTAGCATACCCGGGTATTTTCTCCAAAGCTTCAACCAAAGGGACATTAATAGAAACACTTTTCATCATATCGATGAATTTCTTGAATTGATTCTCTTGATTTTGCTTCGCCAATATTTGAGGATATGGAGGAGGGGGCCTAGGAAATGGTGCCTTGGTTTGTGGGACCACCGGTTCCGGCATATCAATCACGTGTTCCCTAGACGGGTTCACGTCCCTTTACAAATCCTCCCCATTATCATGGATATCAATTCTCACCTCACTAGTAGTTGGCTCTTCCACCACTTGCTCAACTTCAATTTGTAACTCATCATTTGGAAATTCATCATCATCAACAATAATTCTCTTTTGTCTAGAATAACTCGATTCACCGCCTTTTCCACTTCTTGTGGTCACCGCCATGGCGTGACCGGTATTATTATTGTTCCCACCCTTAGGGTTCACCACCGTATCACTCGGTAGTGCTCCCTTTGGGCGTGTGTTCAAGGCATGAGAAATTTTGCCCATTTGTACTTCAAGATTTCTCACCTCCCTTTGGGCGTGAGTCCGCATTGTGCTCCATCATTTGCTTGAACATTTGTTCAATTCTTCCCATGTCATTACTTGATGAGATTTGGCCTTGAGCTTGGTACGAGGGTGGATTGCTTGGTTGTTGGTACATCGGGGGCCTTTGAAAGCATGACCCCTGGTTACCATTACCACCCCACTTGTTGTTGTTATTGCCTCTGCTCCAATTGTTATCATTGTTGTTCCTCCACTGTTGGTTGTTGTTGCTCCCCCAGTTTCGTGAATTGTTGTTATTGTTCCAATTTCTCTGTCTTTGATTACCCCAACTTTGATTGTTTCCTTGGTAGCTCCAGTTTTGATTGTTGCTTTGATTGTTCCCTTGACTTTGGTAATTATTAGCATACATAACATCCTCTTCTTGATCATCATATGGCTCTTCTTGACTATACCCACTTGGTCCTTGGTCACCTGGATCATTGTTCCTTTGTTTTGGATTTCCTCGAGGTCTTCTTTGGTTCACTAACACATTCACTCCCTCCATGGCATTTACTTGCTTCGACCCTTGTAATTGTTGAAGTTGGGCCTTGGCAAGTTGGTTCATAGTGGTAGTGAGCTCGACAATTGCTTGCCCATGTTCTTGAAGTTCTTTGTGAAGACTATTGACACCGGACTCACCTTGAGGTACGTTTTCTCTACTTTGCCATGCAGACGATGTGTCAGCCATCTCATCTAAGACCTCACATGCCTCGGGGTAAGTCAATTTCATGAAATTTCCACCGGCCAACTGATTAACCACACATTGATTGACAGTAGCGCTCCCAAATCTCATGCAAAGGCTCGTTGGGTTCTTGCTTAAAAGCCAATATTTCATCTCTGAGCGCCGCCATGTGACTAGGGGAGAAATTTTTTGCAATAAACGTTTTTGCGAGCTCATCCCATGTGGATATGGAGTGGTCGGGAAGCCGCTCGAGCCAAACAAGAGCCTTCCCTCGAAGCGAGAAGGGGAATAATCGAAGTCTCAATGCATCTTCCGAGACATTCATTTGCTTACTACCCCAGCAGGTATCCACGAAGCCCTTCAAATGTTTGTAAGCATTTTGGTGTGCGACTCCGGTGAAATAGCCCCGCTGCTCCAAGAGTGTCAGCATCACATTTGTTATCTGAAAACTTCCCGCCCGGATTCTAGGCGGGACAATAGCACTAGCATACCCCTCGTTTGGAAGGACCCGAGGGGCTGCTCTGGGAGCTGGTGGCGGGGGAGGGTCTGGAATGTCCTCATTAACATTGGCTTGTCGGCCCCGTCTGGAAGGAGGTACTTGGTTTATTTCATCTTCTGGGTTGTCATATACCTCCTCTATGATGTATCCCAAAGGATCTGCCATTAGGACCTGAAGTGATTCAACACACACGTTAACAGAAAAAGGAAAGAAAAATACTTAATACCACTATTCACGTAGATAATCAACACCGTATAACTCTGCGGCAACGGCGCCAAAAGGTGATCGGCGCTCACCTACACTACTATAAAGTAGTAAGATGAGGGTCAGAGCAGCTTTTACCCGAAGGATCGGGATCGAATCCACTGGGAGTTATGATTGTGGGAGTTGAGTTTCTAGGTAATCTAGTAGTGGTTCGTGCCCTTAATTGCACTTTTTATACTTTTTGATTTGACAATTATACTACGATTTTTACTAATGGTAATCTTCTAATTAACTAACTAATGTCTTTTTGGTTCTTTTCTTAATGGATAAAAGGCACTAGGATTATGACTTTCCCCTAGGCGAATATTTAACGGGATCCAATACCTCAGGCAAAGATGTTAACAACGGGGACATGGAATAACCAATGCACGGATTTAGCCACTCTATACCTCTCGGTAGTTTTAGTGGCTTTGCCGTAATTGCCTCTCTCAAGGTCAATTGGGTGTCAAAATTATGCAAGCAATATTGGCTCAAGTAGGGTTTTACTATCGCTAGGTTTAACCCGTTAATTGGGACTATCAATCTCTTGATTTCGTCCCAATTCCTTGTTGGGCTGATTTTCTAGACTCAAGTTCTCTTTCTCAAGAAGAGCCCAAGTTAAATAAACTCCAATTAGTGTTTGCAACCACCAATTTTAACATGGAAACCACAAATCAACCCAAATACCAAACACCCATACACATCTAAGCCTTAATTTAAAGGACCCATTAAACACCCACACTAGGGTTGAGCCACAACCCTAGCTAATGGGTTTAGCTACTCATAATAACTGAATAAATCAGAGAAATAGATGAAGCAAAATCCAAATAATTGAATTATAAACTAAAATTGAAAGACTCAATGTTGAAATCCTTCTAAAAGTACTCAAAAAGCTCAAGAAAAGTCGTTCACGAGCTCCCTACTATATCTCAGTACAAAGCTTAACCTAAAATAAGAAAAGAAACTATTTATACTTGGCCGAATTTTCTGGACAAAAATACCCCTGCGGGGTCACCGCGGACCGCACAAAATGGACCGCGATCGTGGTGAGACTTTTAGCTTACAAAACTGGGCCTCTGAACTTGCCCACCTCGGTCCGCGTAAAATTCATCGCGGCCGCGGTGGCTTCAGTGCGGACCACGAAGAAAATATTGCGGTCCGCGTTGGTCTTCTAGCCTTAAATCTCAATGCCCTCTGAATCTTTTTAGTGCGGACAGCGTAAAATGGACTGCGGTCCGCGTTAGTCTTGGCCTTCAAAATCCTCCCTCTGAATCTCTCCACCGCGGTCCGCATAGAATGGACCGCGGTCCGCGATGAAATTGTCCTTGGAAAGCACTCTATGAATCTCTTCAGTGCGGACCGCATAAAATGGACCGCGGTCCGCACTGGTCAATTGAACTATGCATGTGCTTGGTCTTGGTACTTGTGTAGGTTTCACTCCTTTTTTAGCAGGTCTTTGACTGTTTGTCATCCTTTTTTACTAAACCCTGCAACAAGCACAACAAGTAAGCCTTTGGGACTATTTTGCATACAATTTTATCCAAAACTTAAGTACGAAAGAGTGTAAAATAAGATAAAATCCCTAGTTATCATCAACTCTCAGTTGACTTCTCCAGCCATAAGGCTATTTTTAGAGACTAAGTGTCTCAATTCCTACGACAACCACTCTAAACCCGAGGTAACCAACTCTAACACATCATGCATAGTATAACCAAGCTATGACAAGGCAGATACAGTAATAAAAATATAAATTCTATGGAGCGACCGACCGAGTCGTTACACTGGTTCCTGTGACTCAGGTTAGTAGTTTCTTCAATACTTATATGCCTTTTTAAACTGCTGAAGTGTCATGTCTTTAATTTATTCCCATCTCTCTCCAAATTTTTGAAGTCCAAAATGTTAAACATTTTCTGAACTAACCGGTTGCCCCGAAAAACTATTTCCTTCTCTTACACCCAACCAAAATTGATTCTTTTCTTAAAAACTAAATCAACCTTATCTCAAAAAGAACCCTTCTCTCAAAATATGCCAGAAGTGAACCCAACTCTGTCACCTCCCAAAATCCTAACTCCATCTGAATCGAAACCCAAGAAGTCTTTGGTAGATTTTCATGAGACTTTAACTGAAAAAGAATGAGATATATCTAATATTCTAGAGAGTGAGGCTGAAATTGTTGATGGGTTTGTAGAAGCTTTGAAGGATGGAGGAATCGGTGAATGTGCTGAAAAAAAGGGGAACTGAATGACGTACTTGGTGCCTCAAATCCTTCTCAGGATGTTAATTCTGATGATGATCTTTTTCTTTTTGAGTTTTGTGTTTAAACAAACTTCCGATGCAGTGAAAAGGATTGATGAAAAGTAGGTTGATTGATGTGACTTGCTGATGTGGTGATTGTGGAAGACAGAATGAAGTGGAAAAATCTTCACCTGTGAAATGTTTTTTGAGGAAAGAAAGTTGGGTGAGAAAGATGCAGCAGATGATAAGGGTGAACAAATTGAGAAGAAGAAGATGGAGACATGGCAGCTCAGGGAAAGAAAGGGTAGTGTGAGTGAGGAACCTAATTCCTTACATAAGCAAAGGGTTGACTTATCGGGTTTGGAGAGGTAGAAGACTCTGAAGTCTCAGAAAGTGTTGTTAGGCAGAGTGTTGATCTAATATTGCTGAAAAATGGAGGAACTTCTTGACATTGTTGATTTCCAAAAAAAAAAAATAGAATCACCACTTTGTTCCTCCAAGTCCCAATGCTTATAAAGAATAAGTAAAAATTTCTATGTTGTATGTAATACTCTGATGCTATATGTGCATGGAATTGAGTCTGTTCTTGATGAGGAAAAGCTTGGGAAGATTCTTAGTGGTCTGGTTGATGGTTCAGCCTGCTCAGATAGGTAGAGAACTAGGTCTCCGTGGACCCTTGGTAGAACAGAATGCTAAGTTGAAGGGTGAGAATGAAAGTTTGAGGAAATATGTGGAGGACCTAAGAGAGAAGATGATCATTGATCAAAGGATTTTGAATGAACGAATTGACAAGCTCATCAAAGTCTTAGCCCCTTACTTTTCCTTCTGTCTAGTGATCCATGTCTTTCACTCCTTACAAATTCTCTTGAATTCCTATCTTCTTTTGATCCCCGTGTTTGATGACACTGATACTTTAGTTGTTTAAATTTTCATATTATATATTGTTGAAACTACTGTGTTTTTACTATAATTACTCTACTATGGACAATCACTCTATTTTGTGCAATGCCATTCACTTGTTGTTCTTGTTCTTGTTTATGTTGTGTTGCCCAAGTGGAATGGGTTAATGTCAATATGGGGGATGAACAAAATCGAATTGATATGTTGTGTTGTGCATGAAAGATAGCTCTACTTCGTAGGGGGAACGTTGAACGTTGCTGATAACATGTTGATTATAGGTCTGATCCTCAGGGAAACATGTGAGGAATTTGATTCTCAAGGGGAACATTAATTTTGGGTTTGTCATCATCAAAAAGGGGGAAATTGATAAGTATGTTATTTTGTGTTTTGATGATTAGCCAAACAATCTTGAAGAACCAGTTCTGATAAGTTCCTTTGGTCTAGTTTTCATAGGGAATATGGCTGATTCGCAAGGGGAATAATGTGGAGATCTGGTTCTCAGGGGGAATATCAATTCTAAGTTTGTCATCATCAAAAAAGGGGAAATTGTTAAGTTATGCGTCTTTTATTTTGATGATTTGACAAACTTCATGAGAGAACCAGATAAGGAACTTGATGCAATTAGTTATCTTGCGTTCAGAGTAACCAACTTGATGCAATTCTAAGATGTCTGTTTCAATTCTCAACAAAATCAGATAAGGGAACAGTAGAGGGAACATATATGGATCAGTTCCCCTGGTCGTCGTATAGTCAACTCTACAGCTTTAAACATTCTCAAGACCTTAAGATCACAAGGTTTCGGATTGAGATCCAATTTGGGATATGGCTCAACTCTTCACAATCGAAGGAACATCTGAGAGAACAGGTTCCTACCAGTTTTCGAGGTGAGTGTACGAAGTCAACTCTCTAGATGGAAAGTTGTTGCCTGCACACGCTGCAGTACATGAACAGTGCAACAGTCAACTTTCTGTGAAAATCTTTTTACCCACCTTGCTTACATAATTGTAAGTGATGTCACACATGCATTATTAATATCAAGGAAGGTAAAACAATCACTTGAACACTTGCAAACAAAAAAGAAAATATTATCTCAAGTGCTATCCACCACATCTCTCAAGAACAAAGCTCCTGCAACCTCAAGGACCAGATCCAAAGATTGAAGATATCTTAAGTCCTTAGGTTTGTTGAGTCTTTGTTATTTTGTTCTTCACTTGTAATTCCTACTTAGCTTAGTTAGAAGCATTGTGTAGGAAACCTTTTGTAAATCATAAACCCTTGTGTTTGTGTCTTGGCTAGAGTTAGTCATGTTGTAAAGTCTTTGTAATAGAGTTATTATAAATTGGCTTGTAATAGTGTTATAACAAGTTAGTGAATGATTAAGTCTTTGTAATAGAGTTATTATAAAGTGGCTTGTAATGGTGTAGTTACAAGTTAGTGAGAGATTAAGAGGTTAATTCCTAGGTTACAATAGATTGTAATCTAAAGATTGCTCAGTAGTGAAGTTGAATTCCTACAAGGATAAGTCATGGTTTTTAATCCCATTGAGCTGAGAGTTTTTCACGTAAAATTCTTCTGTGTTCTTTATTTACCGCCGATTTACCGTGGGAACAAATAGAGAACCTAATTTCCTATACTATTTAGTTTTACAGTTTGTTGCTTATGGCAGGAACTGATAGAGAACCGGGTTCTCTATACAGTTTGGTGGACGCTTAGTTTCGATCACATGACCTGTACAAGAATAAAAGATATTGATATTCTAAAAACGGGACAAAAAATAAATAAACAAGAACGTGTCTAGCAATTAATAAAAGATAAAACAACTTGACTTGGAATTAGGGGGGCGTCGGTCGGTTATTATGAAAGTACGATTTGATTTATCGGTTTCGATTTTGTAATATTGATAACCAAATCAAACCAAAGTATTTACTGTTCGGTGCGATTTTTTCAAGGTTCGGCTCAGTTATTTCCGGTTTAATTTTTCGGTTATTAACGGTTCGAGAGTTTTATATCCGATGTAGACTATAGATCTTTGATTATAGCAAATTCTTTCACTGTTTCTCGTTGGAAGTCCTTTTCTTTTTTGGTTTTCCACCCGGTATTCGGTACCCGAATTAGAGCCCGATTATATCCGGATTCGCGCCGCGTAGGATCCCATTCGGGGGAAAGCGTTCCCTACCAAAGATTTTTCTATACCCAAGGCTTAAACCCAAGACCTCTGATTAAGGGAAGTACAGTCTCATCCACAGCATCACATCCTTTGATGGTTAGTTGGAAGTCCGGCACACTCGAAACACCAGCTATACCACTAGATTTTAAGCCTTCACAATGCATGAAAAAGAAGAGAAAAAAGATTGCAGAAAAGTTTGCAAATCTCAAACAGTCGAAAATCTGCTTGCAATGACGTATGTTGATTTTTTGGAAGTTAAATGGTTTGATTTCGTTTAACATAAGGTGTGAATAAGTATTTTTTGAAAGAAGACCTTACCAACACCTTAATTATTAAGGCATAAGTAATTTCATGTATAGTAAGTTAGATGTTAGTTTAATTCCCATTGATTTATCAATTTTCTAATTTCCTAAATTCGCTACGTACAAAAATATTTTGTAAGAAAATTCTTAACCCGACTTGACATTATTACCAAACCCAATCCCACCAACCACAAAAACTTTGACAAGTCAAAATAATTCTTCACTAAGTATTTACATAAGAGATTTGACTAGAGCTTTAAAATATTTACATGTAATTCAATGCAATCAATCAACAAATTCGTAACTATAAGAATCATAATGTTTGGACAAACCAAGGACGGGACCAAAAGCACCATCGATCCAACATATCAGACATTGAACGATGTTTTTATTAATAAACTCGAAGAACCTTTCACATGGAACCTTATTCATTGAGTCGTCGTCGTCGTCTTCATCTTCTTCATGTTTAGGTTTTTGCAACTCCCAATATACTCTAACGCCATTACTAAACTTTGGTTCTTTGATCTTCACATAACGTTGTTTTAACAATTCAGACCGTGATAAATTTACTGGCTGTAAATCCTTCAATGATATTAGCTTCACTGGTTCATTGTTAGACATCTTCTTTTCGTAAAAGATAATCAAAATTCCTTGATCGAACAATTGATGCAATGTAAATTTAAGTGGATTAAAACTTAAATGCATAATTTATAAACACTAACTAGCAAACCTAAGTGATCTCGTTATTGGATAAGCCCCCGAAGGAAGCCTACTTAATCATCTACATGGATTGGGACGATCTTAAGTATTCTAACTTTAGTAGGAAGATACCACTTATTTTTTTTACGAATGACAAATATGTACTTCTTCTATTGAGTTTGAACACGAATACTTCAATTTTTTAAAATTATAAAATACAAAAACCACTTATTTATTTATGAGAAATTTTCACAAACTACTATTGTTTAGTGGTTATTAGCTAGATGTAGCTACCATTTACTATATTGTTTCCTATAGCTATGTTTTCAATTTTTTTAGAGTGTATTCGATGTATTTAAGCTATTGTATTCATGAATACAATAGCAAAACTCAGCGTGAAATAGGGGATTCCAGCTAGACAATTATTGTATTCGATTGTATTCACGATATGTATTTGTGAATACAGTAAAGTAAATATCGCAAATTATGGTCTATTCAGCTGTTTTTAAAGGGAAAGTGAATCAATTAACACAATAAACTCCTAATATAACTCAACTAACTCAATAACGCAACCCATAATCTGTATTTGCGAAATATGCTGAATATTTTTTCCAGCCGATAAATACAACAAAACAGAGCAATCGCCGAGTCTTAATCCTTCCCTTTTCTGTTGATATCGATTGTGTGTGTTTCTGTTTCCAACCAATAAAATTCAAGATTCATCTATAGTGCAAAAACATATGAATACATACTGCAGATATATTTGAATACATATATACATCTAAATACATAAATTATATTATTTTAAAAAAATATATATGAATACATTCATGGAATACAGTGAGACGAATACATGAAATACATGGAATACAACGAGATACATTGAAAGACAATGAAAAAACGACAGTGAATATAATGACATACATGGAAATACAGCGAGATACATTGAAAATATTAACAGAATCTTCAAGTTACTCAGCCCCAAACTCCGTCGTCTTTGTTCAAGAACGGCCCTAATGTCGTCTCATCGAGAGGGTTGCGATTCTGACTCAAAACGCCACTGTTCCCATTTCGATCAAGAACCAAGTCCCGTTTCAATCTGTATTTGGGAGCAGCAGTTCGCCATGAAGTACAAATACCACCAAAAGAAATAAAATCTTCCATCACTTTAACACGATTTGCAATCATAGTAATGAGTGTACGACAATTCTGCCCAGTTCGATATATCAGAAGCGGATGGAAGAGGAAGGAAGATGTAAGGCGGCTTCTAGGGCAAAAATAGCAACATGAGGATTTAATGCTTCTAGGGCCGTAAGGCATACAAGACAAAACAACTCGAGGGGAGTTATTTAGGAGCGAAAATCTATCAACTTTAACACTTACCACAATTTTAGAGCAAAACAAATTGAAAATTTTGCGAGACACTGGAGATGAATCCGTGGAGAATCGTGGTTGTATTCATGGAGAAAGACTGGCGCTGAGAGAGAGGGTGTAGAAAAATATGAATGAATGAGAGAGAAAAATAATACAAAGCGTATTTTATGGCTTAAAGGTAGGAGGTGACCATAAATAGACATTAGGCTATAAAAATCAAAAGGTGACTAAGGAATATAATTTTTAAAAGGATATTTATTTAAAATAAATAAGACATCAACATTTGCTATAGGAGGTAAAAATTCATTTATTATTTATTACTGTTTGGCCCCGTTAAGTCCCACACTGGGGATAAAGCGTTCCATAACAAAGGCGACCACATACCTAAACTCGAACCTAAGACATATGGTTATGGATGAAGAAATACTTACCACTCTATAACAATTTTTTTTATATATGAATACCAATATTAAGCTATAATAATTAATAATCAAAATATTAGAAATATATTTGAACAGACAGGGATCAAATAAATCTCTCTTTTGACTTCCTTACCAGGGAATCAGTGATAATGTCACATAAAAATGAGGCTAACTAAGAAAATGTATATATAATATTAAATCGTACACGATATTGCATTTGATTAATTATTTAAAATAAACTTAGGGTTACAAAAAGCAACAACAAGAATAAAAGAGAAATAAAAAGAGGTTAATAACAGTAAGCACCAAATCATTGCGCACAGCTGAATCCATAAGCAAAGTGGAAGCTATGGCCGTCACAAAATCCATGTTACGCTTGAATTTCTCTCGCAATTTCCTCAGTCCATTCTCTTCTCAGAGCAAATTCAAACCTTACACCTCTGCTTCAACCTCAGAGCTCGCCGCCGCCGACATCGACGTCGACGGCGGCGCCGTCGAAAACGGCGAACCCACTTGCCCGACTGAGCTATTATCAACAGAAGAAGCTGAAATAGCTGAAAAGATTCATTCTTTAATCAAAGACCATCACCGCAAAAATCCTTCACCCACCCCCACCTTAAACCCTAACGTCACTTTCCCTACTCTCTCCTTCGACTTTTCTACAACCTTCGATAACCGCCCCATTTCTCCGCGGGTTGTAAACCGGGTCATCGAGAAATGCGGGTCGGTTCGCCACGGCATTCCATTTTCACAGGCTTTAGCTTTCTTCAACTGGGCTGCAGCTCGTGACGCGCGTGGATATTTCCTAAACCCCGAGCCTTACAATGAAATGATCGATCTTTCTGGTAAAGTACGCCAATTTGATGTTGCTTGGCATTTGATAGATTTAATGAAACTGAAAAATGTGAAAATTCCTATTGAAACTTTTTCGATTTTGATTCGTCGTTATGTTCGGGCCGGGCTTGCTTCTGAAGCTGTTCATACATTTAATCGAATGGAGGATTATGATTGTAAGCCCGATAGGAATGCGTTTTCTATTGTTATAGGGATATTGTGCAAGAAAAGAAGGGCATTAGAAGCACAATCGTTTTTTGATAGTTTGAAGGATAAATTTGAGGCTGATGTTGTTTTGTACACTAGCTTGGTTCATGGTTGGTGTCGGGCGGGTAATATATCCGAGGCAGAGAGGGTTTTTCGCGAAATGAAGGAGGCAGGGGTGCAGCCTAATGTGTATACTTATAGTATTGTGATTGATGCATTGTGTAGGGGCGGGCAAATTACTCGTGCCTATGATGTTTTCTCGGAGATGATTGATTCGGGTTGTCAACCTAATGCGATTACATTTAATAACCTTATGCGCGTCCATGTGAAGGCAGGGAGGACGGAAAAGGTGCTCCAGGTTTATAATCAGATGAAGAGGTTGTCGTGCTCTCCCGATGTTATCACGTATAATTTCTTGATCGACGCTCATTGTAGGGATGATAATCGCGATGAAGCTCTTAAGGTGGTTAACGTTATGGTTAAGAAAGGATGTGAAGCAAATGCATCTACCTTTAACCCTATTTTTAGGTGCATTGCTAAGGCTCGTGATGTGAATGCTGCTCATCGATTGTATGCAAAGATGAAGGAGTTGAAGTGTAAGCCTAATACAGTGACGTACAATATATTGATGAAGATGTTTGCTGAATCGAAGTCTACTGACATGGTTATCAAGCTATGGAAGGAAATGGATGAGAATGAAGTGGAGCCTAATGTGAACACTTTCAAAATTCTGATTTCCATGTACTGCGGGATGGGACATTGGAATAATGCTTACAAATATTTTAAAGAGATGATCGAGGACAAGTGCTTGAGACCAAGTGAGTCGGTTTATGACATGGTTCTAAAACAACTAAGGAAGTCGGGGCAACTAAGTAAACACGAAGAATTGGTGGAGAAGATGGTTGATAGGGGATTCGCTACTCGTGCTGTGTGAAAGGCCGCCAAGTTTAGATAGCTTATGAAGTACAGCTGGACTCTGGAATCTTAGGAGCGGTGACTGCTGATGTTATATTGTTCCATAGTTGGCAATTCAAAGGTTGGTGGAGTAGCCTTATCGATGTTGCATTTGAAACTCCATACCTTGCTTATTGGCTACCACTGCATCCTGGAACATTTCGCTCTTAGCGGTGAGTTCATCTCCTTTAGGAAGTGAAAGAAATATCTTTCTCATTTTTTGAATGATAAATTAAAGAGAAATATTATGCCTTAGTTGATTTTCGATAACCAAAGTAAATGTATTAGCGAGTATTTGATCTTGTACTAAAGGCTCCAACTCATATCAGAAAGTTTTTCTTTCTAAATTTGGAGTACATTGTACAAGAATTTTGGTTTATTTTCTATATAAACATGTCCAAGTGTGACCATATGTTTTGACGCCCTGTCTCTAAACAAAGTCTTATCATATTGCCATGCTTGAATGAGCTTGTTCAGTTATTTTCATATAGATGAGTAAAACGGGTAAGACGATCCAGAATCGATATATTGCAAATACAGTTTTTATCAGGAAGGACGATTAATGTTATGTCTTAACTAGAATTTTGTTACTACTTGCCATCGGTAATTCCGTAGTTTGTTAGCGGTACTTCTTTCATATTCTCAGGTGCTGCCTTGGATTTATTTTTCTAAATATATTGTCTTGCTATTACTTGTTATCGATACCCCCTTCATATTCTCTGTTGCTATCTCCGGTTTAGTTTTCTAATTATTTGTCTTGCTATCAGGGGTAAGGTTGCGTACATTCTACTCTCCCCGGACCCCCACTTATGAGATTACACTGGGTTGTTGTTGTTGCTGCTTAACTAGAATTTTGCAAATAAATTAAGATAATGGTAAAAGAAAAGCCAATGTATAATTTTGTTGCTCATGTTTATTTCATATACTTATAACATAGTACATAAAACTGATAGTGTAAATAATCTTTACACTTTCAATATATATAACTTAAATCCGTTTTTATGGCCGTGGTCATCGATCTAGATCGCCGCGGCAACGAGTTAAAGGATTACAGCCTCTGTGATAAGGGTTAGCTGGAGTTCTTGTTTTTTCATCCCCAAGTTCCATGGCTGGTGGAAACTTAATAAATTTCTTGTTGTTTGAAACCTCTGCTGCTGTTGAAAACGAAACAAGTGCAATGAAAAAAAGAACAACAATAACATTGTTTTTGTTTCCTCTTGTCTTAGCCATTTTTGGTTTGTGATGATGTTTAATTTGTGTTACCAGGACGACAATATATAGAAAACTCTAATGAATATTAATCTTTCAACTCCATTAAATATAGTACGTAAATAGCCTAAGGTAGTACGAAGTTTGAGGAAATCCGTAGAAATTTTGGTTAGAGATAATTTATTATTTCCTGGTCTCAAAATTACTAGCGGATCCAAAATTTAAAGGTCACGAGTGCTTCGAAAAGAGGGTGGAATTCAAAAATAGCTAGATTTACAAGTGATAATGTGGAAATAGTCACAGTTTCAAAAGTAATGGAAATTTAGTCACTTTTAATGTAAATATAAATTTGAACGAAAACACTGTTTGAAATTCGAAAAATATTCAAGCATAATATACTGGAGTTCGAATTTTTTACATGTGAACTTTGAACATAATATACTGAAGTTCTAGCATAACATACTGGTCCAACATAATATGCTGAAACTTTCCGTGTGCTGGAGTTCGATTTTTTACACTTCAGCATAATATACTGAAATTCCAGCATAATATGCTGAAAGTTCATACACATGTACTCCAATCTCCAGTGTATTATGCTGGAACTTTCTGTGTGCTGGAGTTCTAGCATAATATGTTGTAAGTTCATATACAAGTGCACCAATCTTCAGCATATTATGCTAGAATTTTCCGTGTTGCAACAAAATAATGGCTATTTTTCAATGACTTTACAAACGTAATTATTTTTTAATTACCAATTCGGAAACTGGCAAGCTCGTGCTACTTTTACGGAAAACTCACCAAATAGACGTTTTGGGGGGAGGAAAGGATCTTATATGACCACTTATAAATTAAATAAGAAAAATGATCTACAAAAATATATATGTGCTTTTTTTACTGATCTCATTACAATTAATTTTTAAAGAATTCATATCCGTGTGAGTTTTCACAATAAAAAAAAAGGAAAATATTTTTGAAAGAAAGATTAGCTTGTAACGAAAGACGCTAAATCAAGAATCAACATCTCGTGTTAATCTTATCTATAAATTGATACTTGATACTTCACATTACATTTCGATAAAGTTATTTATCACAAATAAACTAAAATAAAAAACTCACAAATAAAAAACATCAAGAATCCATTATCGTAACGCTTCATTCTCAAGGCTAGAACCTGAGACCGGAAAGTTAGGGGCCACTCCCCGGGGTGCCGCCTGAATTACCACCACGGCAGCGAGTTAAAGGGCTGCAACCTCGGGTATAAGGGTTAGCCGGAATCGCTGGTCCGGTCCCAACATCAAAAGGTGGCGGAAATTTTATATATTTGGCATTAGCAACAGTAGCAAAACATGAAAATGCAACAAGTGAAATGAAGCAAATTAGAACAACAACGTTATTTTTTGTGTTTCCTCTTGTCATTGTCATTTCTTGGTGTGATTGATTGTACGTTAAGGTTTCATGTCATATAAATAGTCAAATTAAATGAATATGTAACTGACCATCTTTAAGGTAGTAAAAAGATTTAGAAAATCGTAATAAATCTTGGATATACCCAAAGTAATTTCATTAATTACAGTTTCTATTGTAATTGTGAATTTGTGATGACAACAGACTACAAACATTGAACGACTCATACAAGTATGACGTGTCATATGAGACACAAAATAAACTTTTTCTAATTCAATGAGTTACTTTTTTATTCCAAATACCTAGTACTAGTATGCGTTAAGAAAAAATTTCAATTTCAATTGAAGTTATAAATAACTTGAAATATGTAGAATTGAAGTTCAAATATTTTTGAAAACTCGTAGGACAAATTTCAACTTGCAAAATATAAATTAAGATATTTAAAAGTGAAGTTGTTAAAATAACGCTCATTTTATACGTTCTCTGATTATTTCCTTCCGAGCTTCTTGCCAAATATATTATCTGCTCATTTTTTCTAACAACTACTCTCTCCGGTTCAAAATAAGTGATTTTTTGCATGTTTTCACGCAGATTAAGAAATTCACTTTTTAACATTAATTAGCAATGAAATTGACCATATTAACTTTTACTATCCCACAAAAATACTCCAACACTATTTACTCCAAATGCAATGTAGGAAAAAAATAATTAATCCGTTTTTAAAATCTGAAAAAATCACTTATTTTGGATCACAAGAAAAAAAAAACAAAAAATCACTTATTTTGGACCGTAGAGAGCACTTTACAATAAGTAAATTAATTGGACAATTACGTCGATGCATTGTCCAACAAGAGTTATGAGGGGTCCGAAAGTAGCTCATACGGTGTCATAACTAGGAGAAAAATCATAAATACCCTAATTTACAATTATTAATTGAAAATTAGTCATACTTTTGAAATAAATCAAAATTAATTACTTTTTAATAAAGGCAGATCATTAAATTTGTACTCCCTTTTTACTATGACACTTAAACTTGAATCTTTTTCATTTAAACACTTTAACTAGATCTTTACGGTATCATTTGGACACAAAAAGGTGACATGATAAGACAAGTGTAACTCACATTTGCCAACGCGTGAATGATCTTGAAAACGAACTCCTCGTTCTTATTGCTGGAAAATGTAACTATTACTATCTAATATCAACTCCAAACTTTTTCACTGATTAAAATGATGGAACTGATTTAGTTTCCAATTTCACGGGCTATTAAATTCGCTTCGAACGAGTGAAGGTGAATCGAAGTGTTCCTGGTGGTTTCAGAGTTTGTTGACCTTTTTTTCTTAGAGTTCGTTGACTGCTTGTATTAAAATTTCGGTTTTGTCATCAATGGATTAAAGCATCTTCAAAAAATCATTCTTGTGATATTGACTGACTCATAAACAATAAGTAATCATTTTACCGTTGGAAATATCCACTCCGACATTATGTTGAACACTGACGGAGCTTCAGTTGGCCGGAGATGAAGTTCTGGCAGTCCAAATCAGAAAAAACCAGTGCGAAAAGCTTTCTGCTGTCATAGAGAATATGTCTAAGCTTTCTCCCACTGACTTCACTAGCCAAACTCCACAACAATGCAAAAGGATTCAGTTGTTCTGAGCGTACAAGGTATTCGACAAAATAACACAGTGAATACCCCACTAGTTATGCAGCAACAGAGACCTTTGAACTCATCTAAAGTCCCTATTGATGCTGGATTGCAAGAAGATTCTCAAACAAGTGTTGATCATAATCCTTCTTTTTCTTTAGAGCTTCAACTGGTCTGTAATGGCGGTGAGACGACACAACAGGCCTAACCTCAACTCAGAAAATTAGTGAAAACACTATCTCGATCGATTTTGCAGTCGTAAAACCTGCTACCTGAGTTTGCTTCTGTCCTAGATATTTTCAGTTCAACATTTTTATCACATCGGCAAATAGAAGAAAAAATTTGAGAGCCCGTGCTCTTTTCGATATTGCACTGACAGCCTTTTTCAATCGAGCAAACTGAGGAGAAATTTGAAGAAAACAAAGAGACCTTGTAGCAAATTGAAGAATTAACCCAAATAACTGCCCACTAAATCACTTAAACTAAAATAGCCAGTGAAGGTATAATATATGCATAATTCATGTATTATATATGTATAAATATGTATATTCTCACTAAATCACTTAAACTAAAAATAGTCAGTGAAGGTATAATATATGCATAATTCGTGTATTATATATGTATAAATATGTATATTCAATGTATAATGTATGTAGATGACTAGAAAAAGTAAACAATGAATATGGTCGACTATTTACGTAAAGATCTCTAGCAAATTTGGATATGTAAAGCCAGCTGAGATGGAGAATGATTGATGAGAATGGAAGAAACTTTGGAGACGAACAGAGTTTCTAGTTCAATCAACAGGAAAGTAGGAATGTGATGCAACTTTAGAGAAATGACTGTCTCTATGGCAATTCAGGATCAAATCAAGGTGTATCTGGATTGTGCCTCGTTGAGGGCGATGATCTCATCTGGTGGGGGAAGTTTATTAGCCCCTCGGCTTGATTGATCAACCATGGCATGGGCGTGGCGAGGGATTTACATGATGGACCTCGACGCAGCCATATGATGACTATGGCATCATGTTGACAAAGTTGTCCGACATGGGTAGGTGTTGATGGGCATGGACTGGGGCACGACGGCATGTGGCTAAGGTGTCAAGGCTCACCATGGCATTGGCGTGGCCATGGCGACGGGCAGCAGAAGCTTAGCAAAGGCTAGAAAAACTAAGGCAAGCTAAGGCAGGGCGTGGCAAGGCAGATGAGCGCGGGCAAGGTAGTGTCATGGGCGATTTGGAAAAGTGGCAATGGCAGTTATACGCGCAAAGGCATGCTGCACGAGGGCTTGGTGTGAAGACATGACAGAGTTGGCCTTTGGCGCCAAAATGTGAAAGGATGCGCCCATGTGCCACGCACATGCAGGGCAGTTTGCTAGTTGGAGCAGTTTCCAGTTTTCAACATTGTGGTTAAGTGGGAATGTGGAAAGTTGTCTTATTTGAAATTCGAAATTTAAAAATTCTTGCAGTTGGGGATATCAACTGCTAGGTTTTTGATAAGATTGAGGCCAAAAATGTTTGTCTATATATTACTAGATAAGCAGATTGTCAAGGCAGAGTGTTGGATGCCTTTGACTTTTTTTGTAAAGTTGTGTTTATGTGCTTTTTTTTTGGCATGAGTTTAAATACAAAATTGGGAAGAGATTCCTGTAACTGTATGCCTTGTCTCATTTCTATATGCTGTCGGAATCTAAGTGTTAGGCCAAAACGTGAGGGAAAAAGAAAGAGGGTTGAGCCATTGTTGTGTGATGTCGTGCAGTGTCAATACAAAAAAATTGACCCTCTAACAAGTGGTATTAGATCAACGTCGGTAAGATCTTGGAATTATCATGGCGGTAAGCGCAGAACTTCGTGAAAGGATTCAGAAGTTGGAGGCCTTTGTGGGAATTACTGATGACGCAGTAGATCAAGTTGATATCTTGACGTAGATCCATGACATTAACACCGAACTTCAACACGTTTGTGAGAGTGCTGATACCCAACTGGTGGAATTATAAGCTTTCTAGAAAACTGTTACTGGGTAGTTGGAAAATTTGCAGAAAGAGAATGAGGATCTTAAGACGAAAATTTAGATCCTTCGGCGGGCTGTTGCAAACGTGCCCCAAGGAGGTGAAGAACATTCCAAAATTGAGATTCCAGAACCAAAGGCATTTGATGGCCTTAGAGGGTCCACAGAACTGGAAAACTTCTTGTGGGACTTCGAGCATTATTTCTCTACTGCTCATCTCCCAGAGAAGGACAAACTGACCATGGCGGTGCGTTATTTCAGAGCAGATGCAGTGTTGTGGTGCGTATGAAAAATGCAGATGATGAAAGTGCCGGCTGACCCAAGGTTTATACTTGGGAGAAACTTCATGACGCGTTGAGGGAAGCGTTCTTGCCTAGCAACTCGTCTTGGGTTGTTAAGGATCGCTTGAAGTGGTTAAGACAGACTGGTTCTATACGGGACTATGTGAAAGATTTTTCATCTTTGTTGCTAGACTTCCAAAACATGTCGGATGAGGACAAACTGCAAAATTTCATTTCCGGAATGCAAGGCTGGGCATAAAACGAAGTTCGTAGGCAGAAAGTTAAAGATCTGCCTAGTGCAATTGCTGCAGCGGATGCATTAGTGGATTTTCGATCAACGGGTCTAACTTCTAATCCTACCTCTTCTTCTAAGTCAAAGAAAAATGAGAAAGGTATGGATTGGAAGAAGGACAAAGCAGGATGGAACTGATAAAGGCAAGGGCAAGATGGATGCTTCTTCGGGAAGAAAAAAACAGGATAACGGGTGGTGAAATGGTTTGCTGGACATGTCAAAAACCTGGACATCATGCACGAAACTGTCCAAATCAAGGAAATATAAATGCTCTTTTTGCTGAAGCAGAGAAACAAGGAAAGGGACATGAATTTGTTGCCTATGTGAATTCGTTGAGGCTACTGAACACTTTGGCTTGTGTGACTATGGAGGATGATGAAGAAAATGCTGCCAAGGAAGAAGTTGCATACGTAACTGCTACGGGGGATGATTTGGCTGATGCTTATACCACATTTATGTATGTGGATCCAAAAATTGGAAACAAGATTGTCGTGACAATGGTTGATACCGGAGCCATGCACACCTTTGTTGCCTCCAGAATTGTTCAAGAATATGGGCTGCAAGTGACAAAGTGTTTGACGAAGATGAAGGCTGTAACTCAAAGGCGCAACCCGGTTATGAGGTGGCGCTGGATGTCTCGATGATATTGGGCCATTGGTCTATAAAGTTCAACATGATTGTTGTTCCATTGGGTGACTTCAATGTGCTGTTGGGAATTGATTTTCTGAAAGAAGAACAAAGTCACTCTAATTCCTCATTTGGATGGACTTATGTTCATGGGGGTGACAAACCCCGACTTTATGAAAGATATTCGGCCCTATGGGGATGAAACAAAGAATGCTGTGATTGCTGCTTTGATTTCTGTCATTACATTAGAGAAAGGCTTGAAGAGGGGTGAGGAGACTTACCTCCCTGCACTCTTTGAAGTCAATCCAGATGTGTAGATTGAGGTCCTATATTGTGATGCAGATTTGCTGAAGGAATTCAAAGATGTGATGGCTCCAGAATTGCCAAGGGAGTTACCATCGAGGAGGGAGATTGATCACAAGATTGAATTTATTCCTGGATCACTGCCGCCTGCGCGACCTCCTTACCACATGTCGCATATGGAACTGACTAAACTAAGGTAGCAATTGTTTGAGTTGCTTGATGCTGGGTTGATTCAACCATCAAAGGCTCCATGCGGTGCTCCTATTTTGTTCCAGAAAAAATAGGATGGTACCCTGCGGATGTGTGTTGACTATAGGGCGCTGAACAAGGTGATTGTCAAAAGCAAGTATCTGGTCTCTTTGATTCAAGATCTGCTGGACAGGCTTTCGAAGGCTAGTTATTTTACTAAGTTAGACCTAAGGTCAGGCTATTGGGAGGTTAGGATAGCCGAGGGGGATGCCCCTAAGACCACTTGTGTAACTAGATATGGTAGCTTTGAATTTCTTGTAATGTCGTTTGGGCTAACCAATGTCCCAACAACTTTCTGTAATTTAATGAACAATGTTCTTTACGAGTATCTTGATGAATTTGTAGTTGCTTACTTAAAAGACATAGTCATCTATGGTCAGACCCTTGACGATCATTTCTCTCACTTAAGGAAGGTGCTGGAAAGACTTAGAGCATATCAACTATATGCCAAGATGGAAAAGTGTGAATATGCAAGTCGCGAGATAAAGTTTCTAGGCCATTTGGTTAGTGAAAACCAAATGTGGATAGACCCAAAGAAGGTGCAAGAAATAGTTGATTGGCAAGCACCAAGCGGGATAGAGGAACTTAGGTCATTTTTGGGCTTGGCAAATTACTACCTGAAGTTCATTGCAGGATATTCCAAAAGAGCTGCTCCTTTGACGGATTTGCTGAAAAAAATGTCATAATGGGTTTGGTCAGATTCATGTGACAAGGCTTTCAATGCATTGAAGAAGGCCATTGCATCCGAACCAATCTTGAAGCTTCTAGATATTGATTTGCCATTTGAAGTACACGCGGATGCTTCATATTATGTTGTCGACAGTGTTCTGGTTCAGGAGGATCATTCGGCTGTATTTGAAAGTAGAAAATTGAACGTTGCAGAGCAACATTATTCTGCACATGAACTAGAGATGGTTGTAGTAATTCATTGCCTTCAAGTTTGAAGAGTCTACTTGCTGGGGACAAAGTTCGTGGTGCAGACGGACAACATGGCTAATTACTTTTAGACTCGACAAAAATTGAGTGTGAAGCAGGCCCGATGGCAAGAGTTCTTGGTTGAATATGACTTTGTTTGGGTGCACAAACCTGGAAAACAAAATCAGATTGCCGATGCACTTAGTCGCAAAGAGGTATTTGCTGCAACTTATGCACTCACTCGAATTGAATCTGATTTTTGGAATACAATCAAGTTATATGTTGCGAATGATCCATTGTATGTGAAATTGATGGATCAAGTGAAAGAAGAGATAGTTAAACGATATTGGATCGAGGACGATCTGCTGCACTTCAAAGGGGGGAAAGTTTTGGTTCCTCAAGGTGCTGGATTGCGTCGTTCTCTTCTAAAGGAGACACATGATACTCCTTATACCAGTCATCCGGGTGTTGAAATGATGTTAATATTGCTGTCTCAGAATTAATTTTTGACGAAAATGGAAGATGATGTTGAGGCCTATGTGAAAACTTGCTTGGTTTGTCAACTTGACAAGACTGAACGGAAGATACAAGTTGGTTCTGCAGTGTCCGTGAGCTTCTATTTCTATGGACTTTATCAACGTGCTTCAAAAAGTTGATGGCAAAACATAAATTATGGGGTTGGTGAACATGTTCTCAAAGTATGGGATTTTTATTGCTGCTCCAACTGTTTGCTCTTTTGAAGTAGCTGCTGAATTATTCTACAAGCATGTTGTGAAACACTTTGGGGTTCCAAGGGATATTGTGAGTGATCAGGATGCAAGATTTACAAGTCGGGTTTGGACTGCTGTGTTCAAATTCTTAGGCACTGATTTGAAATTCTCGACTGCAAATCACCCAAAAACTGACGGGTAGATCGAATGTGTGAATCATCTGCTTCAAGATTACTTGAGGCATTATGTGACTTCTAATCAGAGGAATTGGGTTGAGTTACTAGGCAATACGTAGTTTTGTTACAACTTGCACATGCCTTCGGCACTTGAAATGAGTCATTTGAGATAGTGTTGGGAAGACAACCTGACACACCGCTGGAAGTCACACAGATGAAATCAAGGGGCAAGTGTCCTGTAGCTTATAGATATGCTCGTGACAAGCATGAGTTTCTAGCTGAGGCACGTGACAACTTGAGAAAAGCGGCTAAGAGGATGAAAAGGAATGCTGACAGAAATAGGCGGCCTTTGGAGTTCAATGTTGGTGACAAGGTGTTGCTGAAACTTACTCCACAGATTTGGAAGAAAATCAGTAGCAAGACGCGCCATCGTGGAATGATTCCAAAGTATGACGACCCATTTGAAATTGTAAAGAAAGTGGGTGAAGAGGCTTACCGGCTGAATCTGCTAGAACGTCTCAAAATTCACCAACTTTTCACGTGAGTTTCCTGAAACGGTTCCGTGAAAATGCTGAGGATCCGAAGGGCGATGCCAAAGCGTGCTCCTCCAGTTGAGCGCAAGCAATTTGAGGAGACTATTGAGAATATTTTGGATCACCGTACACTGATCAAAGCAAAACGAGCAGACGAACAAAGTTTCTGGTTCAATGGACTGGAAAGCAGAAATGTGATACAACTTGGGGAAAAGAACCCTCTCTGAGGAAATTTCAAGATAAAATCAAGGCGTATCTGGATTCTGTATCGTTGAGGGAGACAAGCTCATCTGGTGGGGGAAGTTTGTTAACCCCTCGACTTGATTGATTGAACATGGCATGGACATGGCGAGGGATTTACATGATGGACCTTGGTACGACCCTATGATGACTATGGCATCATGTTGACAAAGCTGTCCGACATGGGAAGGTGTTGATAGGCATGGACTGAGGCACGACGACATGTGGCTAAGGTGTCAAGGCATTACAAGATCATGTCATTGGCGTAGGAATGGAAAGGCAAAGATAACAGGTAACATAAGCTTAGCAAAGGCTGAAAAAACTAAGGCAAGCTAAGGCAGGGAGTGGCAAGGCATATGGGCGTGGGCAAGACATTGTCATGGGCGATCTGGAAAAGCGGCAGTGGCAGATATGCGCACAAAGGCATGGTGTACGAGGGCTTGGCACGAAGACATGACAGAGTTGTCCTTTGGCGTCAAAATTTGAAAGGATGCGCGCATGTGCCACACACATGCAGGGCAGTTGCCAGTTAGAGCATTTTTTTTGTTTTTCAGCATTTGTTAAGTGGGGTCGTGGGAAGTTGTCTTATTTGAAATTCTAAATTTAAAATCTCTTGTAGTTGGTTATGTCAACTGCTAGGTTTTAGATAAGACTGAGGCAAAAAACATTTGTCTATATATTCCTAGATAGGCAGATTATCAAGGCAGAGTGTTGGTTGCCTTTGAATCCTTTTTGTAAGGTTGTGTTTATGTGCTTCTTTGTAGCACGAGTTTAAATTGAAAGTTGGGAAGAGATTCCTGTAATTGTGTGCCTTGTCTCATTTCTATATAACTGTCATAATCTAAGTGTTAGGCCAAAACGTGAGGGAAAAAAAGAGGGATGAGTCATTGTTGTGTGAATGTCGTGCAGTGTCATGAATGAAAAAACATCTTTTTTTCAAAGTTGTTAATCACGCCCAACTCTAGTCCTAAAAAGGATAAGTGGTCGCTGCAAATATAATCCGGACTAAGTCCGGAGTCGAATCCCCCAGAGAACTAAGGTTTAATTGTTCAACATTGCTAAGAAGACATGCTCGAACAAATTTCTAAGTTATAAAGATTAAGATTCTTATATCTAACTAATTAACTAAGAAACTAAAGTAGTAAATTAACAACTAAAGATACTAAGGATTGGAGATTAATTTTGGAGGTCAAGAGTCATGATTTCCCCAAATGTTGGAATCCTTCCCGCTTTGTTCCCTACAACTTTGCCTATGTATTCTCTACTGATCGTGAGCACTTTAGGTGCCGTAATTCTCTCTCTAGCAACTACTACAATTTACTAGACATATTCTCTCGAACTACGCTAATTGGCTTTATCTAACCGCTCATTATGACCACGTCAAGGCTTTGTTATTTCTAAACCTACCTTTAAATCCGCTGTATTGATTTCTCACATACGTTAGGAGTGACGTTGTTCAACAACCACCTAAATATGTATCCTTTCTCAAGAAACACATAATAAATAGGCACAGTCACTCGATGGCTTTTCAATCAACTGAAATAAGCACGTAGTTGAACAAATAGACAAATTCAAAGGTTAAATTATATTAAAACATAACAAGAATTAATCCTCCAAGAGGTTACATCAAAACCCTAGATAACAGATTAGCAATTCATGATAGTATGCATAACTACAATATTAGAATTCATAACCAATAATGAAATTAGGAAGAAGGAAGTGAAAAATTCGTAGAAGAATTCCCGCCTTGCTCTTATTGTGTCTCTGCCTCCTTAGGTCAAAAGTGTGTCAAAAATCCTCAAGATACCGTTTTTCCAAGTATATATACCAAGTAAGGTCGGGACCAAATAATTATACCTTCTCCTACGCAAAAAAAGATATTTTTCCCGGACAAAACGTGCGCGACCGCGCACCTGGAAGGGTGCTCGCGCACATTTCACACTTTGTGCCCCGCGCACTTTTCACCCTGTTTTGTTTGGAATTTGAAAAAACGTTAAACAAGAAAGTTGTAGCCCTTTGAATTAGATTTTCATCCATATATTGTGGAGCCAAATCGAGTTCTGAGCGAAAAGTTATGTGTATTTTACTAGACAGTGCGCAATATACCTACTTGATTCTTCGTTCGTTCTTAACTATCACTCGTTGATCCCCGAACACGATCCCGACTTTATTCCTTGGGCTTTTACTCAGACTTCAAAGCCCCAGGTCACTTGAATTCATATCATAATATTTACATAGCTCGGAATCACTCCTACAAGGCATAAAACACACAATTAGTACAAAATACTAGCTATTAAAGCTCAAACTCAATTAAAGTGCAGTAAATTAAAGTGTAATAAGCGACTAAAATACGTAATTATAGTCTATCATCGGTTGTCCTTGGAGTAAAGTACCTAAGAGTATTTGTTATATTTCCAATAAACAAATTACGATTAATATGATCAATTTTATAGTTAATTAATGCTAAAGGGTGAATTTATTAATGTGTAAAAATAACCAAAAATTAATTAATGGACCGGATGGAATATTAAGTTTTCTTTCTCGTAAGGGAAAAAAAGAAAGAAAAGTATAAAAAAATTAATAACAAATTTAATGACTGATACGCATAAATGTAAAAGATATCTGATTCACAAGTTTTGATTTTCAAGATCAAAGTTTCATCTCTCAAAGTGTTGGATTGTATATGAATATACTTGGGGAAAATAATGTATAGTTAGTCCATTCTAGTCTCGATAATACATATTAATGTGTGAAAATCTTAAATCTTGGTCAAAGGTTGACTTGTACAATCTTTGATCAGTTTACAGAATCACAATTTTATAAGGGAAAGACTCTTATTGAGTTGCCAAAAATTGGAAAAGATTTTCCAATTTTGATTTAATAATAAATCTTAAAACATTTCAACAATTTTGAATCACTAAGGCAAAATGTAACTGATCTTAAGACTATTTTGAATCTTTTTGTGACTATATAATAATAGAACCATTCTTCATGTGAAGAAGATTCATCAATTTATATAAAATGATAGTTTGGTGCATAAAGTATTTTATATTTACGCAAGGTCCGAGAAAAAGTCGCACTTCCTAAGGGTGCGTTATAGACGGTTGTCCAATAGGGGTTGCTTCTACTACTTAAACCCGTTTACCTATAGGTCACACATAAACAATTTTACTATTGCTCAAAGGCTCTCATTCATAAATTCTTAATAATTTTCGACTAAAAGAATAACATAAATATCTAGCTCCACCGGTGATAAACTTCTAATATAGGGTTTTTCTAGTCATATGCATAAATTATACAATGATTATACACATATAATACATGAATTATACATATATTATATATTCATCGGCTTTTTTTAATTTAAGTGATAAATTTGACGGCTATTTGAATTAATTCTTCTCTAATAATAAATGGTCAAGAAAACCATGGGAAATGAGTTGAAGCGGGTCAATAGGAGATCGAACTCTTAAAAACTTTGTACTAATAGTTTCGAGATCCCAATTCTTTGCATCCCCAAATTTTCCCATAAAATTGGGAATAAGATTCTATTATTCTTCCTCCATTCCAAACATCGATAAATACACAAGAAAAAGGAAGAGTTGCCACTTTGCCAGCTCTTACATTCCACGGTATCGGTTTCGAGTTCGGTCGAACTCACACGGCTAGAAATTCGGTTAAAATTAATTGCGGTTAACCGATCGATTTTGATGGGTCAAAAAATCAATCGAAAAATCGACAAAAGTCGGTCGGTTTTTCAAAATATATATTTTTTAATATTTTTTCATGAAACTGACCAACTTTGATCGGTTTATTTTTAGCACCAAAATGCGAAAAACTATTTTAGCATCCCGCAAAATTTATTGTTTACGAAACCTACCGAAATCGGTCGGTTTTCATATAAAATAAATTAAAATTAGTATTCAAAAAATCAACCAAAATCGATCGGTTATTTTAGTCCTTCATTTTAAAAAATCGATCGAAATCGGTCAGTTATTTTTGCGCGAAAATATAATTAAAGAGTACAAATAAATTAAAAGAAAGTCTTAAACCAAAATGTACCAATAGTCTAGTGGTAAAATAATATCATGCCACAATAAAGACCCTGTTTCGAGTCTGCATAATTAAAAATACCATTTTTCGGCAGATTTTTTCTTTTTGGTTCGTTTGTGAAAAATAATTTACCGACCGATTTTCGATCGACTTCGGTCGCTATTTTTTTTACCGATCAACTTAATTTCGACGAATTATGTCGCCCGAAAATTGGTCGGTTTTCCCAATTTTCCGACCAATTTAGGTCGGTATTTCTAGGTTGTTTTAAGCAGTTTTCTAGTAGTGTCAATAACTTTTGTTCAAATTATGTAAAATAATTTAGAACTCAATAACTAAAAAGATTAAAATTCCCAAATATAAACCTGAAATTCTAACTCCACTTCCACTTACATTTAACTATACTCCATCTTCTAGGTCAATGCCAGTGTTAAATACAAGATAAGAGTTGCTTCCAACTAAACGTAAAAAATCAACCAAAATTAATTATATAATTAAAATACAAGGCAACAATTAAATTGTACTAGTAAGTTAGTAACTACAATTCCACGTTACATTAATTAAGGTTCCAATATTGTATATGCATCCCTTTCTTGTATATTACCCTCATAATTTATGTACAATTTTGTTTAATAGTTGCAACTACGTAACATGCATAAGGATTTCTGCAGCTATTAGATAGTTTTTGACTTAATATTGTCTGTTGCTTTTTATAATTATTTACCGTCAAAATTGAATAACAATTAAATTTGTAAGTGATTTATACACGGATTCATTTGATACAAAACGATAAATTAATTAAGTCAAATTGTACAAACAAAGATAAAATGGATTCAAACCACACAAGGAGGATATATAGTTTCAGCCTTAATAAAGTATTCGCCCTCGATTCGGGCTCGCTATGGCCAGCACTGATGAACAAGATAAAGAACTAATAAAAGAGAAAATAATAATATATTGTTTAGGAATGTTGTTACAGTGTGTCCTTTGAATAAAAATCATCTCCTTTATCTAGTGGGAGAGTTTCATCCCTAGTACAATTTTAAAAAAGTAAAAATCTTCTTTTTTGTTAATGCTAATATGCTGCCGATACAGGCCGAGATCCGTGACGTGATATCCGGTCATGCACGGATATCACGACCCTTCGTTAGTCGTGTGCAACTGTTTGGTAAGGCTTTTTCGAGGTCTTGGAGATTGAACTGAATCCGGGGGTGTGATCTCATTGGCTCCGGTGGTAAGCGATCTGTTTGTGCCTTAGCACGAGAGGTATATCCGGCCGGTCCAAGACATAACGGACCTCCGTTGGTCATGCTTGATTGCCCGAATGTTCTTTGAAGTCGTTCAAGGCTAGGACCGATTTCGAACTATGACTCGACGAGACTCTTGCCCCGATTTCGCTCCCTGTCACATGTCTCGAGCTTGGGTTAATTTGTTGACGGCCAAAGTGTACCATAAGCCCGATTTTAACCGTATACATCAATATTTTCATGAGTGCCAACTTCATACTTTGAACTTACAAAATGTCACATAATTCTTACGATTATATATATCAATCTTGGACTGCCAAAGGATTCCTCTGTCTGCAACTTTTAGTCACTTTGTAAAGTTTTTTTTGTCTTATGTCCTTGCATGAAATCACGTGTATTTTTATGTTACTACGAGTAAATTTTTATTCACATGTATTTCTACGCAAATAATATATACTCTTACATAATGATAAAAGTAAAATATTAAAGAGTGAATTTGGGCGTTTTCTCCAAGATTTTATTATATATCAGATGAAACCTTAAGGGGTCGTGTGGTATGAGGTATAAGAAGGTATAAGAATGATATAAAAATTTAATACCACCTTAATACCCTATTTGGTTAGCAAATAAGGTATAAGTTATCCCGGTGTTAATTTTAACACTGGAATAACTTATACCTTATAAAATGTGGGGTAATTAACACCGGTATAACTTATAACTTCTTCTTAGAAATTATACAATTGTCATTCTTAATACAACATACCAAACAATGAATAAACAACATTTCCGATATGACTAATCACAATATAACCTATCCCAATATAACTTATACCGACATAACTTGTACCGGTATAAATAGTATTTCAACCACCCCTAAATTGTTTAAATATCACCTTCATTGCTGAAACCAACTATCTGCTCTACATTAAAGAACAAGGGGATATATCATATATTTGAATTTATGGTCAAAATTCAATTATTGCTGCTTATTCGGCCCCTGGACAAAGACTTCGTAATTTGGGTCACCACCAAACAAATTTGTAGGTAGATAGATGTCTACATCCATATATATCTTGCGTGTCTTATTTAAACAGCTTATCTTTTATCCTTTTCTTGTAACCTTTTTTCCTTTGTCCAATCATATCGGTATACGACTTTTTATTCCAATTTTGAATAAAAAAATATGGCCACAAACATTGAATATATATATATTAAATAAAAATTAAGCTTATATATACATTGTTATTATCCGATAAACGAATTCGAATAAACCCCTTCCGCCTCTGGACACAAGGATCATAGAATCATAGTATGAATATGAACAAGAGTTCAAGAAAATACACATGTAATATACTTAAATGGTAGTATTTCATTTACAACCTTAATTTGTTGCTCGAATTCTTCAAAAACGTCATATATAGTATCCATGTCATATACTATTTAATTTTAAATTTGATGTAAGAAAGTCGAAATTTTTGAAGAATTCGAGCAACGTAATTTACATTACAACCTCATTTGTGAACTAAATATAAACTGAAATGAATCAAGAACAACAAATTAAAGAAAGAAAATTATACAAAACGTAATAGTATGTGACCTTAGCTTATTTTTTCATCAATTGGAGAGGATTTGGTTTGGTCATGGTTCTTCTTTTCCATAAATTAATTTCTTTCTTTGGCTCCAATGGAAAATTTGGTCTATCTCTACTACCAATTAATATTGGAGCTGAAAATGGAATAATTACCTCTTCATCTTCTTCATCTTCATCACAATAATCTGATCTGTCATCATCTGAGTAACATTTCCTATGATCTTCTGGTGTAATTTGCACATTTTTCCAATCAAAATTTGATAAACTATTTTCACGACCACTAGCAAATTTTTTCATTTGACTCAAATTACATGGTACTCTATTTGGAATATCACTAGAAATAATATTATTATCAGATTTTCTCCCTCCTCTTTGAAAAATATTCAGAAAGTTGGATCTTGATTTCTTGTTATTACTTTCTGAATTTTTCTCCACTGGCTTTGTTGTTGTTTTGACTATTTTCTTCTTCCTTTGTTTGATTTGACCAATGCATGAAACTTTTGGTGAAGTTGGTTCTTGAGTTGTTTCATTATTTGATTTTCTTGATCTTGCTTCAACTGGGATTAAAATAGGACCAGAAAATCCTTTATGATTATGATGAAGATGAGATAATCTTTTTTCTCTACCTGGACTAAATGGATGATTTTGGAATATAACAGCAGCTGCTGCTGCTTTTGGCAATAATTTCAAGATCATATTTTTCTTTGACTTGGTTGGTTTTTCCATCCAAAATTTAGAGCTCTCTTTTGTTGGTGTAGATAAAGAATAATAATCTGTTTTTGGTTTAAATGATTAAATTTGCCAACTTTAGGCTGTATTTATATGTGTGTTTTGGGGGGAGGGGGATAGAGGATTGGTACAAAAAAAGAAGGTTGATTAGGGTAAGGATTATTGACTTTGTCATGACTGGTGAAAAGACTCAGAAAGAGAGGGCTTAAATAAGGAAAATGTCTAAAGAGTCAAAAAACAGATAAAGTCGACTGGGCAAAACAACTGGCCAAATCTGAGTAATTAAATAAGGAGTTTGTTTCGATATTTGTATTGGACCTCGATTATATTTAGTTTTGCCCCACTCTATTCGATGGAAGCACTCCTTGTTATTATCTGTATTCGAAAATATATTCGAAACAAATATATTTTATGTTATCATCCCTGTTATCAGAAATGTAGAAGAATAGAAAATGAATCAGAGCCACTAAATTGACAGTGTTTTCTTAAGGAATTTAATCCCCTTCTAGTATCTGAGGTTTAGGATTATTTCCTCCCATGATAGAAGCGGATAACCTCACTGGTGTAGCGATACTTCAAACTCCAGTAATCAACGAATTCAAAGAGCAATAGTAAATTACACTTACTGTTTTCTTTTCTGTTAAAACAATGTAGAAAGAAGAATAAAGAATCAAAATTTTCATAAGCAAAATCTGAGGGAGAGTTCATGTATTTATAGTAAAAAAATACTGGGTTATACTGAAGAGCTACAACTATTCAGGTAAGGTTGCAACTCCAAATGGCTGTATTGATAAAACAGTCATTAGGAAAATTGAATCATTATAGTAAAAGTCTAATTTGAATTAATTAATATTGTGTTAAGATTAATAAATAAATTTAGCCCAAAAAATTAATCAATCAATCGATTATTTGATTAAATTCAAATCAAATCCAAATCCGAATTCGAAGCCGAACGTCTTTTCCTCTTCCAATTAGGGACAATGTCCCTCTGTCAAGGAGGGAAAAATCAAAATTTTATTTTTTCATTCATTTCTCAATCACTCTCTTTTAGGCTCTAAAAGGCTTAAACGGATCAACTCAATCAAAGGTTTTTCCATATACAAAGCTTGAACCCTAGACCTTTAATTAAGGAAAGAACAATAATATTTACTGCATCACATTCCTTTGTGATAATTAAATAAAGAGTTTAACTTATGTAGATCAATAGTGTAAGATTTTTTACTATGAAGTTAATCGAAAAATATTTATTATTTACTCTTAAAAGTAAGATTTATAATTTTGGATAACAGACAGTTTATCTGTTACAATAGGTAATAGGTAAATGGGACCTGATATACCAGCGTAAATAAGATAAAAATAATTTTATTTTGACGAATATTTTCATCATACGAAAACCAAAGCAATTAAAAGTTCAAAAATTATATTCAATATTCAAATACTAGGTGGTGTGAAACGACGTGCTAAATCAAATTGTTAGGAGTTGTTGTCCAATACAAGTTGCCATTGCTATTCAATTAATTGACCTATTAAATTTCTCTTAACAACTACTCCCTCTGTTTTAACATTGACATATTTTTTTATTAGTTTATTTTAAGTTAAATGAAAATAATTTAACTTTAAACGCTATATTTTATTATAATGAGAAACTTTTATAACCGTACAAATATCATAGTCCTATAAAGATTTTACCTCTTAAACTTTTGAGATCACAAATTGTAAATCTTTTTTTTAAACTACGTGCCCGAGTTAAACTATCTCGTCTGAGTACTTAGCTTTCTATTTAACTTTCTTTTGCTTTTTTTCTTCTGTGGTGGTTAGATAGGTAGGGTGTCAAACAAAAACAAAGACGATTGAGTCTACTATATATTTTCTAGCTTATGCTTTCTTATATTAAATATAAGTAACCTCATTTGATTTAAGATCGAAGCTACCTAATTGTTAATTATTTAATGGGATAGAAGCGAGACAATGAATAGTCAAAACCTCCTTTGCCATATTATTAATTGATGGACAAAGAGGACAAAATTGAGCTACACGTTGCTACAACCCTTACCCTACTATATTAGTTCTTGGCTCAAACGAATTTTTGTTTCGAAATTATTTCAAACTAAATTATCATCACGATCAAATTTAGGATCATGATCGACTCTTACGAGCAAGTGCCCCTAAATAAGTCTCATCAGTATTTTATATAAAATCGGGTAGAGTTTTCTCTGTTTTTAAGAAAATTCAAAAAAATTCTTATCTCAAAATCAGCAACATATATAACCAATATCAACCCAATAAAACGTAATCATCCTCAATCCACCGTTTTCAACATTATAATACTAAAATCATCTTCAAAGTACGAGAAGAATATCTAATACTAGCCACGTGTCTTTAATAATATGAGAGTACTCATAGGACCAATAAAAATGACTACCGGAACGACTCTAAGAGTTTTAAAAGAAAAGCACAATAGAAATCAAACAACTTCTTGCCCACACGAAGCAATGCGGGGCCCACCGGAATATGTCGTCGCTAGCTCAACGAGTAATAACACTTAACCACAACCATTTTTTATTGGGGACAAATTAGAAAACATGCTTGTATACTTATAATAATCGAAACTATCATAAAAATAAAATGCCATTTCAAAGCGGTATATATAATCAGTCTATTCATGTATTTCCTGTAACAGAAATCAATTTAATAAATCGGTATAAACTCGTAACTACAGTATCATAGCAAATCCTTATGTTTAGAAAATTTTCAAGAAAGGATAATGTAATATGTAATATGTAATATGATATATTAACCTCATTTGACTTAAGATTGAAGCTACCTAATTGATTAATTATTTGATGGGATAGAAGCGACATAATGAATAATCAAAACCTCCTTTGCCATATTATTAATTAATTGATGGACAAAGAGGCCAAAATTGAGCTACACGTTGCTACAACCCTTACCCTAATATATTAGTTCTTGGCTCAAACGAATTTTCGTTTCGAAATTATTTTAAACTAAATTATTCAGCTTGAAATGCCTTTTCCAAAAACAAATTAATAGCCCGTTTGGTCAAGTTGGAAAAATCAACTTATTTTGAGATGTACTTTTTTTTTTCTAAAAGTATTTTTGATGAGAAGTAATTTGTGTTTGGCTAATTAATTTTAAAAGTATTTCTCAGCCGCAATTAGTGTTTGACCAAATTTTTAAAAAATGCTTTTAAGAGTATTTTTCTCAAAAGTACTTCTCGAAAATCTACTTCTCCAAAACTGCTTCTGCTTTTCTGCTAAAAACTTGGCCAAACACTTTAAAATTTGAAAAAAAAATACTTTTTTTTAACTTAGAGAAGCTTGGCCAAACAGACGAACTAGCTAAGTAATAATTAAGATACTCATTATAATCACTTTCAAAATCAATAATCCCAGCAACATATTTCACAACATACAAAACTTAAATTAATCTCAACCAATCAAAGTTGGTTTTTTTTTTTTTTTTTTTTTTTTTGTATGAAAAACACTTAACTAGTCCATAGTCATTTAACAAAATAAAATGTTTAATTATATAACCAAAACATTTAATTTTTCTCAATAATTTTAATAAGTAACTCTCACTCCTTGGTATCTAAGAATTTCTCCAATAAGTTCTCCTTTCCCAGATCCAACATATCTTCCACAAATCTCCCCTTCTCTTATAAACAAAAACGTTGGCACTTCAACAACATCCATATCCTTCAAAAATTGCATGCAACTATCATTCTCATCACCGTTCATTCTTGCAAATACAACTGTATCAGCCATTTGCTTTGATAGCTTAATCACCGTTGGATAAACTTTAACACATGGCCCACAATGTTTCAATCCAACATCAAGAACTACTAATTTTTGATCAATTTTGTGGTCTTGAATTAGTTTTTCTACGTCTTCTCTGCTGTGGAGTTGTAACACTTCAGAATGGTTGTCACCGTAGTAGAGTACGTCTCCAGCTAGTTGATCTGGACCTATTCCTTCTTCCTCGTGGATCTTTTCCATGCTTTTGTAAAAGTTGAAATGTGGTACCTGTTGACAAAAAATTAAACGAGCTTACATTAGTTAAAATTATTTTATTGATTAATATAATTACTCTTTCGAGTTTGATGGTAGTTGAAAAACAAGAGCTTAACTAAAAGTTTTGGATCGTGCACGTAGAGGCGGAGCCAGAATTTGAAGTTTGTTTTGGGTTCTAAATTTATCACGGAACTCATAACTCATCTTATAGTAGCTCGATTCAGTGGCGGAGGCAGGATCTCCGCGAAGGGGGTTCAAAGAGAAAAAAAATGTAAAAAAATATAGCTAGTGAGAATTGAACCTACGACCTTACAAAGATTTTGAACCCCCTTGACCACTAAGCTACACTTTTGGGTTGTGTCAAGGGGGTTCAAAACTTAATATATAGAGGTAAAAAACAGATTTTTCCTTATATATACAGTGTAATTTTTCGGCGAAGGGGGTTCACCCCCCTGGCTCGATTCGCAATTAAATATATTTATACATATATTTGCATATTAACACATGCGGATCTTAGATTTAAGTTTTATGGATTCAGCTAGCATTGAACCCATTGTATTTTTAAAGTTATGGGTTCATATTGCTATATATTGCAATACTGCTAAAAGTACCGGGTTCAGTTGAACCCGGTGCCGATACATTTCATTCATTTGTGCGTATTAGGTTTTATTTCTTTGCAATTAGGAGGGTCTTGACTAAGTTTATAAGCTGGTCAAATTAGTTTATAAGCATTTTTTGGTCTACCTATGTGTTTGGTGAAAACCCAAAGTGTTTATAAGCTAAAATCAGTCATAAGTCATAATTTGGTCACCCCCAACTTATGATTTTTTAATTTATAAGCACTTTTAGTTTAACCAAATCTTTGACTAATTTATCCTCAATTTTAGTTTACAAAATATTTTTCCCAAAATAAATTTCCTAACTTTCTCTTTATTCTACATTTGTTGTTCATCCTTTTCTTTATAAAGAAACTTTTTAATTTATAATCTTTTGTAAAGTTTTTAAGTGTATTCTAGTCATTTTAACAAAAGAATAATTTATGAGTATTTTTCTACCAAACATAACAACGACTTATTATTAGTTTCAACACACATATTTAAACACATAATTGCTTATTTAAAAATCAGTTTCAACACTTAAAAATGCTTTTCAGCACTTCAAACTTATCAGTTATTTATAATCAGCTAATTCAAACCGTCTCTAAATCACTTTCGGAGTGAGACATAGACCGTTATCAAAGCGTCGAAAAAAATACAAATTTTTCTGGCTACAATTTCAAATTTTCTATCTCATAATTAAAAATGATAATTTGTTCTCGCTAAAATATAAAAAATTAAACTTATTGATTTTAAATCTTAAATCCACCTCTAATAGCAGGGAGACCTAGTCATACTTAGTTCAATATGGCTCAAATTAAACAGTACACCAATCTTTATCCTGGTAATATTTATGTAATTTTGTATTCTCTGACTCCCTTCGTTCCATGATATTAACTTCTTATTACTATATATATCCAAAACGATTGATAGAATTCTTTTTTGAAAATAATTTAACTTAGAAACTTCTATAGCTATACAAATATTTTGACATATTTAAAATCACATCATTCAAAAATATTTTTTCTTTAGCCAATTGGAGGAATATCATGTTTCATGTAGTTAAGTTAATCAAATTTCTTTATAACAAGATCCATATATAACAATATTTTACTATAAAAGTCAAATTTTTTCGAAACTAATTTTCTTATTATGTTAGAATATATACTATTCTCTATAACGGCACTTCGCTATAACATCCAAAAATATTCGAAACAAACTAGGCTATTATAGTGAGATTTGACCGTACCTTATTTATCTTTTCTCTCCGGCAGAGTTCCTTTGTCTTCTCCGTTTCATCACCAATCACCAGCAAGAAATCAACGTCGTTGCATGTCTTACTTAGGTTTACCATAAAAGGGTAAATATTTTTCGAACGTTCACTGTCTTTCCCTGCAAATTCCACCACAACCAACCTATTTTTGGCTTTGCTTAAGGCTTCATCTAATTCCTCCTTACTATTCACTTTTACCACTCTTTCATCTTTGTTTGCTGTTTTCTCAACACCTGATGCTGCTGTAGCCTTTGTAATTAATAAAGATCTTTTTGTTCTGAGGTTTGTGGATTTCTCAAATGATTGATTAGTAGGAAAATTGCAGTAAAATGAAGGGCTGATTTTGGTAATAGAAACAAGATTTGGAGATGGTTTGAGTAAAAAATTACTGAGGGTAGCCATATTGCATGCAGTAAAATGAAGGGGTAATAATTGTAGTAAAAATTTTCAAGAATGGAACACTGAGAAAGAAGGAAGTAGAAAATTGGAGAAAAAGAAGGAAAAAGGAAATCTAAGTTAAGATGAGGCTGACCCTATTGGAGATCTATAAACATATCCACTTGATAGGTTTTGGTTGCATTTCAACCACATATAGAGAAAGAGGATATCAAGTTATCAACCACTTTGTCTAGATTTTTTTTGTTTGTTTTGTCTTTAAGTGTGATATTCTTTGGCATCTGTTTCTTTTGATTTTCTACTCAACAACACCTATAATCTTACAAGTGGGGTATGGGGAGGAAAGAGTGTGTACGCAGACCTTACCCCTACCCAAGGGTAGAGAGGCTGTTTCCGATATACTCTTGGCATCCTTCCCTCCAAGAACTCCCCACCTTACGCTTGGGGTGACTCGAACTCACAACCTCTTGGTTGGAAGTGGAGGGTCAGAGCAACCCATCTTGTCTACTCGGTATCCGATATTTTTATCGGGGCAAACTAAATTTAAATTTGCTCCAAGAAGTCCTACATTGGGGTAAAAGTATTTCCTAAGTAAGGAGACTTAGTATAAAAAGACTTGAACCCGATACTTTTGGTTAAGGATGAATGAGTATTTATCAGTGTTTTAAAAGGTGTGGGCGTAAGGTGAGGCGTTTTACATATGCCTCACTGAGGCGTAAGCCTCGAGGCACAGGGCACTTTCACCCCGCACCATCGCCTCGGGGCATTTTCGATGCCCCTCGCTCCAGGGCTCGCCCAGAAAACACCTTTTAAAACACCGGTATTTGTCACTCTGCCGCAACCCTTATGGTTGATATTATTTGGCATCTTAAAATATCATGAAAAGAGGCGTGATTGGTAATCGGACTAATTCAAAGATTTTTTATTGGTTTATGTACACTTATCTTACATAGATACATTTGTTATATGTGGTCTGTGGACAATCTAATTGATATTTTCAGTTACAGGATAACAAAGCAATCTCTTCGTTTCAATTTTATATAGTCTTAGTTTGACATGACATTTATTTATTTTTTAGTTAAAATGTAAAATTGATTGATATTTTGTTGTCTTAAGTAATAGGAATTGTTAAAAGAAGTTAAGAAAAATGCACACGCTTTTGAACGAAATCCATGATGGATTAGTCTTAGGGAAAATGGCACTGCATAATCGCCTATATATATATATATATATTATTTATTTCGTATATATTATATATAAATAATATATAAATTATATATATATATATATATATATATATATATATATATATATATATATATTTATTTATTTATTTTTATTTTTATTTTTTTTATCTACCGAATATAAATAGTTTCGCACCTAAAAAAGTGAAGATTAGTAGAATGGTTTGGGTAAGAAGTCCAAACTCCAAAGCATACTGGGTAGAATGGACTGGGTAAAAAGCCCAAAGCCATTTAACCCTAATACCAGAGCCTTTTTATACAAATAACCGGTCATATTAATTATTTACTTCTTTTAGCCATATACAATGATTATATACAGCCATACATATATAATACATAAATTATGTATATATTGTACATTCACCGGCAGTTTTTAATTTAAGTGGTAGGGTGGACCGTTATTTCAGTTAATTCTTCAATTTCAATTGCGGAGCCCAAAAGCCAGCCTTATTGGATCTCTCACTGAGTAGAACTTTGAATTAGCCCACATAAAACTATTGTCTTGGCCCATCAAATGAATGGGTCTGTTCTGAAATTTGACTTGTGGACAGTGGCTATTTTTATATTCTTTTATCTCGGATTTTAATGAACACAATAATTCGATATCTGTGATGATAGAATGTCCGGATCCCATGTGGTGGGATGATATTGGATATATTATTGTTGTGATGATAAAATGTAATAATACAAACGTAATATAGTTGAAATGGTTAAACTTTCAATTATACCTTTTTTAGTCTGTTCCAAAAAGAATGATCCCTTTCTAAATTTGGAAATAATTTAGCTTAAACTTTCAATTCTACCCTTAATGAAAGCTTTTATAACCACACAGATACTCTGGGTCCCTTTTTGACTTGTTTAGGACTACAAATTCCAAAAGTCTTCATTTTTCTTAAACTCTGTACCTAATCAAACAGATTCACATGAATTAAAATGGAGGGAGTATTAATTTTGTTGTTAACATGCTTCATTTCTTTTGTTTGAACAAATAAGGTCAATGGCAATATGTAGTTTGACACACAAACGTTAAGATCCTCAATGCAAATTTCCCACAATACCAATATTCGTATTAGTTTGTAAAAATAGTACGGGCTAGTTAATTTTCAGAGCGGTCATTCAAAAATAGTCAGTGTTTGCCTAATCATTGAAAAATAGCCATTATTTTGCTGCAACAGAGACCGGTCCAACATAATATACTGGAGTTCGATGCACCTATGTATAAACTTCCAGCATATTATGTTGGAATTCCAGTATAATATGTTTACTTAATTCCACTCTTGGCAAAAGTTCAAGAATCTGAAAAACTGTTTTATCAATCTAATTGTTCAACCTCTAATCTTGATTCTTAACTCATATTATTGGAAAATTAATTAAAAGTAGACTTTTGAAGTGGTTGGAACGTAACATTTTCGAGCTACATATATATTCTTTAATTTCCCTATCCTCTAGCTAGTAATAATGAACTAGTGATTTTACCATATTAATCCAAAAGATTAGTTCAAGAAAAGAACAAGTTTAACTAAAAATCTCTTAACCGAAAGTTACTTGCTATTAAAGACCTAATTAATTACCTTCTAGTGTACGTAAAGAAATTAATAGGACCAAAGTTAAAAAGAAGAAAGACAAAAGAAAATGACCAAAAGAGAGGACCCACCAAAGTGTGAGTTGCTCATCCTCTTAGCTTGTACGCCTTAAAGCGTAAGCCACATGCAGCGGGGGGTGACGCTTATCGGAGCGGCCTCACGTGATATCATTTCGTCGAGAATATTTACTAAATATGTGTATGTATACTGTATTGAAACGGATAATTAGAGAAAATTACATTATTTGATATAAATTGTGTGTTAGTGTGTTGGTTATATGCTTTATTTTGCTCTATGAGGTCAAAGGTTAAAACCTCAACTAGCTAGCACATTTTTCTTTTGCAAATATTCGAGGGAGCCTTGGTGGTTAAAAATTGTGATGAAGTAAAATTGAACTCAGGACATTTTCTAACTAAAGATTCAGTAAAATCAATAGACTAAGGTTATTTCATGTCTAAAAGTATGATTATTCAAGTTCTTCTAAAAATTTCGATACCGCTTAAGAAAAAAAGATTGCGTACGCCCTAGGCCACATGATAATAGGACCTTATGATTTAGCAAGTTTTTTTCCCCTCATTTTTCTAAATTTTAAATAGCAGAGTTACTGATATTAAAAAAATAAAAATAAAATTGGAAGGTGTTAGAAATTTGATATGAAAAGAAAGAAAAACTCACAAATAGAAGAAGGATTGAGGGATGATATTTTTGTTATATCTCAAAAGATTGATTGCTTAACTTTTGAAGATAGTAGACGATGATCTTACGGAAGAAGGATTGAGGGATGATATTTAGATGGGCTAGTTTGAAACAGGCTCTCACTGAAACGTAGGATAAGACTGCGTAAAATAGATCTAATGGTCTAGTTCTTTCCCGAAGCCTGTATAATGGGAGCTTAGTGCACTGGACTGCCCTTTTTCGTTTTGCTCGGTACAGAGTTTTTTTTCGGGGGGGGGGGGGGGGGGGGG